>JAALGZ010000077.1:0-99829 GCA_015227615.1 Labyrinthula sp. Ha
CAACAAACATTTAAGTTTCTTTCCAGATAAATATGAATCAACAAAAGCGTTATCCTTCACCGCTTTTATTTTATAAAAACCATCGTCGTGGAGAACTTTAGATGAATTTATAACACTCTTCACCTCATTAAGTTTCACACTTCCTATTTCAGTATCCTTCTTTCCACCAAAAAACTTATTTGGACATCCACCAACAGCTCTAAACATCTTACTTCCAAAATACTCCTTAGCCATATCTTCCACTTTATCCTCTTCTTTCTTTATCGACGCAGACTTGGTCATCTCATACAACTTCTCCTTCTTCCTTTCTTTATATCTTGCTAACCTTCTCTGCATTTCATCTAAACCAGGATAAGGTAGTGCAGGCTTTCCTGCCTTCTTTTCATAACAGAATCTCTGCGTGTGCCCGTAAATCCAGTCGTGTTCACACAGCAGCTCGTTTCCTTTAGGCAACTGACCCTGATCTTTCGGCATCTGCGCAGACTTTATCTCATACTTCTGCTTCCGCGATGCAACCGGGTGTTGCTTTGTGGATTTAATCTTATCCGCACAAAAAACTTTAAACTCCTTCCTCACATGTCTTGGAGGTATGCACGATAAAATATATTTCTTTAACTCTTGGCGATCAGCTTCCTCTAGTTCTGGTTTCAAATTTAAATCATCATAGCGTACCCAGATGTGTTTGGGTAACAAATCAAATATAGCCTTAGCGATCTTCCTTGGCTTCCGTCTTGATTCAGGAGGTAGTAAAGAGAGAACTTCTTCTACTTCTTGGAAAAGAACTTCGACTGCCTCTTCCTCGTCCATCTCCTTCTTAAAAACGACCTGTTTCCTAATAAGGCCTTCAGCGCTTCCGGCATCTTCGACCTTCACTCTTACTATCTTCTTCTTGATTGCATTAATTATTTCATCATTAGAACCCAAACAACCTAAACATTCCATTTGCTTGTAAACTAGCTTCCCTAATTTCTGCCTCAGCATAACATACTTTCGCTGATCTTCGTTAATTCTTTCATATTGGTAAATAAACTTCTCCATGCTACGGAGTGTAAAACTTTCTAAGGTAGATATCTCTGCTTGCATTCCTGCAAAGTTATTTAGCATCGCTTCCATTCTCCTCTGCGATTCTTCTTGTTGCTTCAATAAAATCTCCTCAAACATTTTCATGACCTGGGCCATGTTAGGAGCTCTTTCACTCATATCTACTTCCCACTCCAAAGTAGCTTCTCTTAAAAATAAATTGCCGTAAATCTTGAATAGCAGGTAAGCTTATTAATAAAACCTTCTTTAAAACCCAATAAAAAATATATGATGGTTCTTCCCTAAGTATACAATATTGCAATATTGCGTTTATCGTCTTCCTGTAAATTACTCTTAAGACGTCCGCGGAAGAAAAAACCAATCACAAACACAACTTGGACCTTGTAAAGACCTCAGATCCAATAAAATAGGGTTTCGCGTTAGATATAAACTCAATAAACTTCCTTTTATAATTCACTAAAAAACTCTTTTTCTCTTCTTTTATATCACTTAACAGTTAGTAAAAAACGGAAAATATATGTCAAATACTACTTTCAACTTTCCTGAATATTGTATATTTCAACTCAGTTCCAACACCGTATTATGCAGAATACCTATACCAAAATTCCCAAATGACCATGTCACCCCTCAATCGTAACTAACGATATCTCGTTTTTAATTTATATCAACAAATGTCACCAAATGTAAATTCATAGGAGAAAAACGTCAATGAACAAACCACCCTTTCATCTCATCACGGGCGAATTTTATCACATAATACGAAAGAGAAAAGACTGTAAATTAGGTTCTCGATTTGACCAAATCAACTGTAACTCTTCGAAAACACTTCAGAATAAACCAAAAACTTCACAATATCTTCGTATCATCTCATAAATTCATATTATACCAAAATTTCACTTGTATATCAACATTTACCAAAGTTTCTTTCACATCTTTATTTCTTAGTAACATCAAGAACATCAAAGACAAGCATTTTTGGAATCAACCACCTGAGACACAGCTGAAACAAAACATATATCGCAACTACATTAAACCATAAGATATTTCACATAAAACCACAACACATAGAGCACCTAGAAAGAAGTTAAAGGAAGGTCTCCGAGCGGCCCTGGGAACTGAATAAGGTCCAAAAGAAAGTTTTTTTTATTCTTCGTATTAGTTCTATTCAAAGTTTAGTTTTACTTGTAAAAGAAAATATCTAGAATTAAACAAAGGCTAGGGGTTCGCAATTAAGATTTTTCTCAAACCTCAAGATAATATTGTTGTTACTTTCCCGAAAGCCAAAGACAGAGATATTTTTTATGAAAAGAATTAATTGTCATCCAATAGAAGTCATCGCCTATATTCAACTTGGTTACAAGAAACGAGAGTTTCCGTGCCGATATTTAAAATATTTCAAGGACTGCGTAAATCCTTTCTAGACTTTAAAAGATGCCTTTTATTTAGAACTGGAAATTGTATACCTTTTTCTTAAGTAAGATCTTTTGACTTTGTTTTGGTCTAAATCTATTGGCGCTGATTTATTCCTTAATTTATTCAAAGACGTCTAAATAGAATTAGTATACATATAAAAGTATTCTGCAAAAAAAAGAACATTAAGACTTGATAATAGTTTGGGAAAGGGAAATTTGTAATGAAGAATAGGAACTTAATACAAACATATAACTTCTGTTTTAGCTTGTAAGAATATAGAGCAGATCTTTATAGTTAAATACACGGAAGCTGTAAATTGAATTAAACAAAGATTGAGGGATCTACGGAGAGTGAAATAGTTCATATAGAAATATTTAATTAACTGCAAATAGATAAAAGTTGAATAAGAGAAAAATATAAGATCTCTGAAGTTGGAGTCGAAGTTGTAAAAATTTATGTTGCAATATTCAGAGGTAAGACAAGAGGTGAAATGATATCAAAACAAAAAGTTTATTAAACTTTACAATTGAAAGATCAAAATATCTATAACTTGTTAAACGATTGCTTCTTAGCTTATATTCAAGTTCAGCTTGATAAATATCTTTCACTCTTAGATCTTACTAAAAGAAAAACATTTCCAACTGCTTCAGAGTGTAGCTAAGATCTGCCTCTCATTTTTTAAAATTTTATTTATCATTATCCTCATTATCTATAAAATATTATGAAGATAGCAAAGCTTTAAACTTTTTGATTTTCTTTTATTTATCTTCTTGTGGTGATGTAGTTTTTAAGCCAACAAAACTAGCAGTTTTTTCAACAGCTTCCTTCTGGGTTAGTCTAGTATCTGACATCCAATCCACTGTTAAGCGTTTTTTTTCATTCAAAGATCCCAAATATATCTTAATCTCATCAAGAACATGTTCTTCCATACCTGCTTTCTTGAATTCTTGGATAGCTGTTTCGTCTTTCTTAGTTAATAACTCAGTTGCACCATAATTCTCAGGATTGAACTCAATAAATGAGCTTTCAGTGGCACGTTTTCTGTTCAGAGCAGATTGCTCAAATAAAGATTCTAATTTATTTTCAACATCTCTTGAAAAAGATCTCTTCAATTGTCTGAATATTCTTTGAAATTTCATATGGATTAGGAATTGTTATTTTTTCACTCCGCTTTAATTTGATTGGATGAGCGTTTTTATTAATATACTTTGTCTGAATTTTGAGTGCGCAGAATATAATTAAGAGAACTATTGCAAATATTGCAATGTTTGTCAGTCTACGAGTGACTAAACGAAGCACACAAATCTAGATCGAAAAAGTAACTCACAGAAGAGGCACAACTACTTTCGATTAGCTTCTTTCTTTGTTACTATGTTGCTCAAGATGTTCTACACTCGTAGAATAAACTAACTTGAGGCTTTCCTTAAGTTCTATTATCTAAATACAGATGTAGACAATCGTAGCTAAGTATTTGACCTTTCAAATACAACGATTGTTTTATCTGTTTTGTTGGTTTTTTCTTAATTAGATTTACTCTTAATTGCCCAAATATGTGGCACGTAGAACAGTTCGGGAATTTCTACTTCAAACTGCTAGGTTAACACGTGTTTCTTCTGGTTTTTCACTTGAATCAATGTATGGTCTTTCTTCTGGTTTTTATGCTTGGTTCTTAACTCTTAAATAGTATTTACCTTTTTTACTCCTTTTTGTGATTCTCCTGGATTGTCACTATGACTCTTATGGTCATAGTATTCATGCAACCATATTAATCTATTCTACCAATCATTTATATTTAACTATTTTAATAACCAATAATGCAAAATCTCATAACGATACACACGACATAACGATATAATATTCCTAGGAAAAACCCCTAAAGACTATAGGAACCTTAACTATAACTAAACTAACTATTTATAATACTAATTAAACAACACAAATAAACCAAAACCAAAAGAACTCACACATATTACACCATTTGCAAAACCAAGGGTCACCCAGCTTATGTATGTAGGAAACGAAATAACAAGACAGAATATAACCCAAACGATAGAGTTAAATATAAACGTAAAGATTGCTTTGCAAATGCTTTTATAGGCACTTTCTCAATTCGAGGAATGGAAAGAATTGCTTAAAAAGTTGATAATGTCAAGAATTAAATGTCAACCCCAGTGTCGGACAGTGGTGCATCTTATCGCCTTTGTGGTACGCATTTTGTGAATCAGATGAAAAATGTTGTTGATTTGGAAAATCCAAAATTTGTTGGGGCTGATGGAGGAAAAATTCATCTGTTAAAGAAAATATGAACGTTCAGGGCAAATTTTGACAATGGAAACAACATTTTACTTGAAGAAGCTTTTGTTTTGGAAGACTTAAACACCTTCTTAGTATCAGTGGAAGTTCTGTTAGCAACAGGTATTCAAATATTAACCAAGCAAGCTTATTTAGAAATTTCAAAGATTAAGAAGGTACTATCTCAAGCTCTGAAGAACGAAAATAATTTATTTCTAATAAAGGATGTGGACCTAAAAGAAACTAACACGGAGAAGAGTATTTACTGTCTACCTGAAAAAAAGAACAATGAACTGTATTCACTTCACTTAAAATATGGACACCAAGGAAAGAGATATTAAAAGCAAAATACCTAGCTTAAAAACCACTTTAACGGTACAGAAGTTGATAAATTGGTATGTAAAATCTGTAAAGCTATAAATATGAAAACTAATTCTGTTGTTAGGAAACCAGGAAAAAGTTTTACTGAAACCAACTCCGGTGAATTTTTTGTCCTAGATACCGTTGAAGCGCTTACAAAGTCCCATTCTGAGATCGATGGGTTTTTACTGATCATTTTAATTGCGAGCAAATACAGATCCGTGTATTGTTATAATAAGAAGAGTCAAGTTGCCGAAGAGCTAGTTAAATCTTTACAGCGGTTTGAAGTTAAATCCAAGATTACTATAAGAAGACTACACTCTGATCAGTTAGTGAAATATTCAATACTACAGTAATATCTTATTGTGAGGAGAAAGGAATTCTTTATAGCTTATTTGTACCTTATGTTTCCGAACTTAATGGTTTTGCTGAAAGATCAAACAGAAAAGTATTGGAGAAGCTGACACTCTTAATAAATGGATATTCTCTGTACGGTAACTTATATTAGGATTTTCCAGCTTACTATGCAATTTATGTCCTGAACCGTACTACCGATGGTAGTAGGAAGATTTCTCCTGTAGAAGATATTTACAAAAAAAAGCCTATTGAGAAAGAGATTTTAATTTTCGGAGTTAAAGTTATTAACCTGATTAATATCAAGAACAAGGTAGAAAGCAGAGGAAAGTATGGTTTATTCATTGGTTACAATTACTTAACGGGTGAAGCGTTAATTATTGACAAAGTAAATATTAATCTAACAGAAACCTGAAGCTTTAAGTTAGCAAAACAAAAAGTACTGAAGAAGGCATTCATGACACACAAGTTACGAGAAGTTCTATTGGAATACCTTTCTGTCCAGAACCTGATCTTGACGAAACGAATATTATTGAACAAAAACAGAAAATCCAAAAAGATAAGTCTATTATTGAATCAAATAGATTTAAAAATTACACAGAAGATGTTGCCACAATTCAAAACACTTTATTACCATAAGAAAATGTTATTAGGAGACATACCAGAACGGCAAAACCACCTCAACAACTTACTTATGCGGACATTGTGTAAGTGAATTCAATGTTTATTTTTGAGGAAGTATCGTTTCTATTTGAGCACCCTACGTTAATTGATTTTGCATGTTCTGCAGTTACCAATGATAAGATCATTCCAAGACATTAGTTTCAAATCAGTTCAAAAGCAGATAGTGAAAAATGGTACACTGCTTATGAAAAGGAACTCGCAAGACTTATTGAAGCCAGAAAGATGACAGTAGTGGATAAAACAAGTGCAAAAGATCAGCAAATTATACCAATCATGTAACTGTTTACAAAAACGTATAATAATATAAAAAAAGGAGATTTTCAGAGCGATTATTTGAAATTTCGCTCAACTACTTCTAGGTTGGAACTCATCGGAGTATTTATATTTATACTAGCTCCGAAGAATTATAAAATAGTACAACTCAGTATTGGTAACGTTTTTCTGAATACGAAGGTTGATAAAAGTTACCTCTATGGATTACCTCTCAAATTGGACAAACAATGCCCAAACAAGGTGTCGAAAAGGTCAAGAGCTATCTATGGTTTAAAAGAAAGCCCTTTACATTAGCGCAAGGAGATTTCCAACACACTCGAGTTGCTTGGTTTTACTACGAACCTGAAACAAAATATGGTTTTTAAACATGAAGAACAGTCTATACTTACTCTATTTTATGTTGACGATATGCTAATTAATACACGCAGAGATCAAGAATTGAACTGGATTATTCAGCGCTTGGAGCAGAAGTACAAAGTGAAGAGCAAACTTAACGTACTCAACTATGTAGGGTTTTAAATTCATAAAATAAACGATTAAACATTACTCACTGCGGAGAGCTGTATTAATTATTTAATTAGAACGCTTGATACCGAAGAATGAATAGCTTTAGCAATCCCCCATGTGTCAAAGCAAGGGAATGGCATAAGTACAGGGGGTTAGCCTATGGAGTAAAGCGGAAATACCAGTTATAAATTGAGTCCCTGACATACATTTATCGTGTCTGCCATCCATAAATTTACATTTAAGTGAATATGTTGACACAAATGCCTAGTAAGCCAATACTATATCAATCTGCAGCTGGTAAGATAGTTATCAGATATTTATTGGGTACTAAATGATTTGGCCTTATGTACCGAAAAAATGACTCAGTTTATCATATAGAAACTTTTCTGACGCATCGCATCTAGAGTTACCAGAACACCAAATTATGTCGGGATATGCTTTGAAAATTATTGCCAAAGTTGTATTCAAAAAACAAAGAAGCAATAGTTAACGAGCATGTCGTCCGCGAAGACTGCGATCATGGCAATAACCAGTGTAGTGAAAGAAGTGAAGTGGTTGGAAACAAATCTTAGGTTCCTCAACATTAGAATTAAAGGAAACACGATCAATAATGACAACTAAGGTACCTGCAGGAAGTATGAAGTGAAAGATCCTTTCTCTGGTATTAAGCAGATGGAAATTGGATATTATTTTGTCAACGAAATTGTAGGAAAAAAGACGGGAAGTCAAGCATGTTTCTAACTGCATTAATGAAGCTGATTTACTAACTAAGCCGGCAAGAGTAAAATTGTTTTTGGAAAACCAAGGCAAGTGGATGAAATTTAAGTCAGAAAAAAAAGAAAGAGTTTAAAATATGGAAGATAGTAGGTATAGAATGTCCAAGAAGGTAGTGCTTGGGGTTAAGAAAGTTATTTTGTTCTTATTTTGTATTAGTTTCTTCAATAGGATAGTTGAGTTTGTGCATGTGAGGTTAAGAAGGGAGTTGAGTTTGTGCTGATTTATTTAAGAGGGCGGTGATATTAGGAACCTGGGTTTAAGATAGTTACCTATATTAAATACTAAGGTGTCTAAAGTATATGGCAGTTTTGATAATTATTTTGTGAGTAGACTTTAATTGTTAAAAGTTGTTAATACAAACTGAAATTCAAAACTTAACAGTACGTCCTTCACTTCAGAAAAAAGTAGCACAGCCGCATCTATCAAGCAACATGTTAAAAATTTCACGTTTACCGAAGCGGTTTTTGTCTAGTAGTTCCAATAACGTTCATGCGTGAAATGACAGCCACTTTATTCTTCCTGTTTGAACAGCAGCGGTTAGTTGTCCTAAATCAATTGCTGGCAAAACTTACAGAATCTTCATGTAATTTGTGAATGAATAAAACTAGGCAGGTCTTACTGGAGCTTCGCTGTACTTCAAGAAATATCGCATTCATGAAAAAGAAAGATGGTAGGCAAAATTTCCAACTCATTTCCATTTGACCCAAGGTTCGCTTAGCATCTTCTAGACAATCTGGTGGTTAGTTACAGAAATCATAAGAAGAATTTCACATCAAGAAGATTTCAAATGATGGTGATTTTTTGATATTTTTATTTCTTAAACAGTTTTTGTTTCTATTTAATTTCTTTGGAGTCAATATAGAGACACAATACACTATCCGGACATAAGTCTCGAGAAAAAATCAAATCCGGCTAGCATCTTTAGCCCCCCCCCCCAAACTTATCGTATTTATCGCTCCTACTGCTATAATCGTTAATTTCGCGATTGGTAATGGCTTTCTTAAAAGTGATAACGGTGAGCGAAACTTGACAATATTTGATTTCGACAGTGCCCGCTAATTGTTACATTAAGTCCTATTGTTAACTGATGGTAAGAACCAAACCTCTATTAATAAGACTCATCAGTAACGATAACGGGACTGCTCTACATTTAATCTAAGTCGATTAACAGTATTCCGATAAGAAACGCTGGTGTTGAATCTTGTTTTCATTATGTTAAGTTATTTGAAAATTGTTGTTTTGTTAACCTTAAGTTAAGCAAATTGTAAGAAACTATGTTTTATATATGTACAGAAAAAATATCGGAACAACGAGAAATAATTTTGATCAGATGGTCGCACTTAGCAATAAATCTTTGCCAAAAGACATAACTGGAACTGTTCTTTACATCTCTGAAGGATCTGATTTGAGAGAATATTTTACATCCTCAAACAACTTTATATTCATAAGATCTTGAATTTTATTGTAAAAAAGTTCATATGCAAATGCTTGTTCCTTTAGTATAATTTTATTCCATATATATATATATATCACGAATGAATCAGAGTAAATTCCCAGAAGCTTTCGGTGTGAGTAACTTGAGAAAGAAAATATATGACCATATTCATAACAGTCAGGTTTTGTATTTGCGTTTTAGCATTCTCACCTGGAAAATGAACAGATGAGTATTCTCTTCAGTCCCTGTGCTGCGCAACCTTTTTCTGCATCGGCAAGCTGTGTTCCTCTAGTTAAGAAAATGCGTATCACTTGAAGTTTATGCTAACTTTTCAAAGAGATTATAAAGTTTCCAAACGTTTTCTTGTACTCCATCGTTTGTTTTGACTAGTATTGGGTACAAGAAGTTTGAAGAATTACATACTATGAGTGCAGCATTAGAAAATTCTTGAATTGACTTGGGAAATTGTACCATTGTATCGATATGAAACTTCTCCAAACAGTAAGTAGCTATTAAGAGTTAGCTGATAATATAAATTCCTTTTTTTGGGCTTTGCTTTTTTTCTTAGTTTTTCAACCACATATTCTACAGAAAATAATTATTTCATAGGCCGGAATCTAGCCTTGTCGAGTTATTTCTTGTTAATGTCTCCCAGTATATAGTGCACGAGGTGGTTTGGAGATAATTTCAACTGTGTTAAGCCAGGTTATTATTTAGCTCAAATTTTGAATTTAGGAAAACTTGATTTCGCACTCTGTTGAATGCAGCAATAGTGATAGCATCCTTTTTCAGAACACAAGCTTTGGTTTTTTCATTTCCAGAGAAACCTAGGTCAAGAATTTTGGCCACAGATATGACTACGTGTTTGTTTTTAAGTTATGCAATATGAATGACTTTGGGTAATTTTTAGCTTGGTGGTAATTTCCAGAAGCATTTCAAGTGTTCGTGCAATGTTGTTTAGTTCTTCCATTTTCAATGCATCAGCAAATTGATTGTCTTGAATTGCTTTTTTTATGTTTCAATTCTGATTTAGCATTTGTAACTTGTGCATTTGATGCATGATCTATTAAAAGTTCCAATCACTTCTCTTGACAACGACATTTGCATACTGGATCATTTTTTTCTCAAATTTATTAAAATAAAATCCAAAGTGCAAAATAGAGTAATCAAGATATGATAGAGGGGTTTCTTGCTCAGAGCTATAATTTTGATTGTTTTGCTGTTCAGTTTCTTCTGGATCGATTAAGCTATTGCTTGCGGACTTATAGTCCTCGCCCAGCTCATTCAAAGTATTTACCCAAATAACACAAATTTTGCAGTTAAGATGTGAATGACCGGTGTCACCACACTTGGAGGTGGAATTTGACAAAAAATATCAATAATTCCTTGATTATTGTATTGATTATAATTATAATTAAGAGATTTTGGATTTTGATTCTTAGCAGCTGAATGTGATTTTCTTTTGATTATCAATTGATTGTCAACAACAAATTGGTCAACATGGCCTTGAACCAAACGGCTAAGAAACATGTATTTAGCTTATTTACCATACGAGAATTCAAATATGAAGACCATATGGCCGAGGAACAATCCGGTAATAGTATGCAGTAGAATCATATTAAGAATTTCTTATTGAATCACTATAAAGTGGCATAACAGTCAGACTCCTATTATCATGCAACCGCGGTATATATTTGACGAGAAAATTTGTTACGGTAGGTTGCGGTTCTACTGTTAAGAAATCCTCGTCATATGCGCTGTGTTTATGAGAATTCTATACGGTGGCTACATGAAATATAGATTTTTTAACCAGATGACCCAAGGCCGTGTGGCGACATTTATTATTGATTACCAATGATAATCAATAAATAATCAAAATAATTTGGGAATTATCAGAATCAATCGCTAAAAAAAATATTGGAAAAATTCTTCTTGATAAATCATCAATAAATCAAATCCCACCCTTACCACACTTTCAACAATAATTTTTTTCCCACAGTTTGCAATGACACGTCCAAAGTCCCCACACCTCATGTAATGGTCTTTGGATCAGAACGTCCTTTTTTTCTCCATGGTGTGAACTTCGGTTCATTGGTTCTCCAAGTTCTCATCTTTTTCTGCATGACTTCTGGACAACCCAGTGAGATATGTGCATTTACTGATGGAAAGTAATTTGTTGTTTCCATCAATGACGCAAATTTCTATAGAACTTCTTGAACAAAGTGTTTTTCGTCGGTGAATATTGAATAAAGTCTTAAGTTATCTCTTTTGACCCTGTTATACCTTATAGTTGATATTCAGTGTAAACTTTCCTAGAGATTCTTACATTCGCTCCCAATTTACGATAGTGAATGATAGATAGATGTCTTCTGGATGCTACTAGAGCTGCATTATTTCAGGTAAGATAGTGTGCCTTGGTCATGTCAAGTCCTAGATACAGGGTTTTCCACTGTCAATGTAGTGAACCACTTCAAAGGTCCATGTTTTTCGGAGAATGTTAGCACCTCTATAACATTTGACACATAGTTTGCTACTGTATAAGGAAGGGTCTCTATGTGCCAATAGAGGGCATAGCCAGATGTTTTAAGACTAACTGACTAGCTGTTTTGGGAGAGTTACTAGACACAAAGATGTATCCATACTTTCCATATCGTATTTTTCTATGTTTCTTGCATGAACTCTTCTCAATAATTCAACTTGCGAGAATTCTTTCCCCTTTTCATCAAAGCTCTTAGTTTGCATGATCAACCATCTAGACTTGTTGTATTGAATGAAAAATGTTGGTCTCAATTCTTAACTCTTAAACAAGTTATGGTGTTGAGCGAAACTATATCTCAGTCTTTTTTTATTGTAAAGCTACGTTATAAAGGTATTCAAGTGACTTCATTATTGCCACACCAGAACATAAATACAACTAAATATATTTCCCTTCTCGACATATTCTTTACAAGATTGTAGGTCATACTTGATGTATATGCTTAGTTGTTTCTTCCTCAGATATGCGTACACACTAGTTTCCCATTTATGAAACGTCGTTCTTAGTTTGGGTGATTCCTTAGGTACTTTGGCACTACCCTCTCTTTTTCTTTGTTAACCTTTAAGTTTGTAATTTTTTTTAAGGTCTGCGTTTTCGCAAACTTCGTTTTTGATGTAATAATTTGCAGAAGACAATTTTTTCACTTCGAATACTTACACAGTTTCATGGTAAGAATAATCTAAGTCTTCTAATTTGAACAGAAACCATCAGTGTACTTTGCAAGAAGTAACAGGTCAAATGTATACTCTTCATATTTGAGACTTCAATAAGTTATTTCAGTTGCTAAGTTAGTTTATATGCACTTAAAACCTCTTGTCTCGACTATGTGCTTTGACTTCACGTAACCTTAGATTCTGATAAAAGTCCCAGTAAAGTTGCAATGTAGACTCTTATCCCTTTGTTGAGAAAGCTCTTTCATTTGTCTCGACCTTTATTCCATCCTCTAACAAGCAAACTACACTTCTTGTATGCCATCTCCTAATAATAGATCCGTTCTTAGGTAAGTATTCTCTAAGCCTCATAAATTCTCTTGTTTTGAAAAGAATAAGTCGTGGATAAGGATCTGCTTCAACTGTTACTAGAGTTGTTCATCTTCAATAAAGAATTGCTCATTTAACTAGAAACTGCGAAAGAATAATGCACTAAGCTAAATGATTTCAGTTCCTTGAACTTGAGGTCAGCAATAAATATTCCTTTTGCAAGAGTTTAAGCTCTCTTGTTTTTAATATTTTTCAAAACATCCAATGCTATTTCAAAAAAGAAATACTTTAAGGAAAACAAAATGCAAAGTTGTATTGCTATTTCTGTATTGATTTAGAATGCACTTAGTATCTAAGCACAGTGTAATGGTACCGGTGATTTTCAGATTAAACTTTCGTATTAGATTATTTATTTGAAATGAGCCAAGCTATTGAGATAACAGTTGAGGTGTTAGTTGGTGGTAACACCGTCTGAAGAGCAACTGCATTATAGTTTTCTCAAGAGGCTATACACCCAATATTGACAATACTTAGTATTGTAGTGCTCAATATTCTGCAAAGTGAAGGTGCAAAACTTTTGTTTCACTAGTCAATTCAGTCGAGTTGAAAATTACGACATTTTATTTAGTGTTACTGCAGAACACCTTTACACAAGCAAAAATCTAACTAAATATTTAATCCAGACAACTAAAATTCGAAAGGAGCTTTCTCGGGAAAAAAAGTTTCATATGTTTGATGCAAATACTGATAAAGTTTTGCAGCAGATTCTCCTGGTTTTGAAACCTCATCATTAATAGTAACAAATTTTGGTCTATGTCTTAACAATGAATCCAACTTTTTCTTTTCCTCATCAAATACTCCATCTCTTAATGCAACAAAAACAACTTGATCCATTTCAAATTCAGAAGCAAGTAAATATTTTCTACCAGAATATATCCAATAATAAAAATATAAAAAACTCATATGAGTATTCTCATCTGTTCTAAACTTTCTAGCACTAGTTTCTTCTTGAGCAGTTGCAAATGGTTCAACTTGCCAAATTTCTTCCAAAACAGATTTTGAAAGAAATTGTGGCATATGAGAAATAGTTCTTCGAAATTTAAAAAATCCAGAAAAATATTTCCAATCAAAAAGTCTTGAATTATGAAAAAACCTTAAAGGAATATACCAAGAAAAATAAACTTTTGGACCATAAGTTTGAGAAAAAAAGTCTTCAAGATAGACTGGACTACCAATAAACATATCATCATTGAAATATATAAAGTTTTTACTAATTCCAGGTATATCTTGTAGATGTGCTTCTATAGAGTTTGAACTATAAACAGGAAGATGAGATTTAAACATTCCAGGATACATTTTTTCATGGGTAACAACTTCTATTCTTGAATCTGATGTGTTCAACCAATATGGAATTTGAGACTCTTGAGCTACGACTAAGAAGATTTTTCGAATCCAAGGCATATTCTTTACTATAGAACGTAGTGCATACTTGAGTTCTTGATTATCTCTATATCTATTTGCAGAGTTGCTATCAGATCCTGCATTAGCAAAAAAACTAATTATATCTTCAAGAATAGTTAAAGTAGGTTTTTGATTTGTATATTTTTTCTTTGTTTCTAACCAGAGTGGATCTGATCCATTTACATAAGTTATAACCACATCAACAGGTTCGTTTACCAAACAGTTTTGATTCAATTTAGTTTCTATGTGAATTTCTTCTGTATATTGATATATATTTGGAGATATATCAGCTGTTATATATTTAAATGTAATAAACCCGAAACACGCGAAAAATATAAGGCAATACAACAGCACACGTGTGTTACATCGAAGGAAGAAACACTTTATTCCTTTCGGTTTATTTGCTGAATCAGAAAAGTTTGTAGGAATAGCAACATAATCTTGCTTTCTATTAGATTGGCCTCGCCATTTCATCTTTCGGGTTCTTTCACAACCGGAGAAAGCCAAAGATTCGTTTTCTGTAATTGACCGATTTGAGTTTCCAAAAGAACCAGGTTTTGGGCAGTGTTGCAGTTCAATCTTCTTTTATACCATTTATCTACTCTGGTGGCAGCCGAGCTTGCCGATCAAAGCATGAGGACGATCATATTGAAACACCAGGCGAATGAGAAAGACACTTAAGGCAATGATAATTGAAAACTTTAATTGCTAGAGAATCTGTGAAACAGTAATTTAGTGTTCTCTAGGATTTGTACGTACTAGGTAAAGTAAAGAGTTCAATGTGTTAATTTCTGACATTTCGTTAGGTGCTTGGAAAATATGTTCTAGTAAAATAAAATTCTCGCTAATCAACAGTGCAAGAGCACCAAACTAACTGGAAATTATCAACATAAAAGGTTATCTAAGCAAATAATTTACTTGAAGACCACGTTTCTGTCCAGTACGGTACTACATTCACGACGGTTAAGAATTACTGAACAATAGACTGAGAAGGTTTCAAGTGGAGATGCAGAATCTTAAAAAAATTTAGAATATATGGACATTCCTCAGAACAAAATAAGTTGTATTAATGAGACGCATAATAATTCTGTAATAGCAAGCGAACCTGGAAAACCAACAAGGGGTGGAGGCACAGATTAAGTTCTTCTTAGAACCCAAAATAATGTTACATCACACGGTAATCTCACCAATCAGCGTCATTTTAATTATATTTTGGGTGAATTCTTACTTATTAATTTAGATATCAAACCACTCTCAGATCTTAAGCTTGAAATAATGCAGGGACTTGAGTTTTCGTTTGAAAACTTAGGCGAGTTGGGGAAAATAATTAATTTGAGAACGTATCAAGGAAAATAGGTCTTTCACTACCTAACAACACTGAAAACGTTAAGTCAATTGGGACAAAATCCTTTACTGATTCAATTGTATGATATTTAAACAACTTTTTGGCCTCAAGAAAGGGATGATTATGAAGATGCTAGAGCAAGTCTTTAAGGGAAAAGTTAACTTACTAGGAGACATTGATACGGAAAATTCACTTGATTTTCTTGCAATCTTAATTATGACTCTCGAACTCCTTCCATTTGCGGTTCAAGCAAGCCCTCAAACATTGCAATGTTGATCAGATCTATTGTTTTGAAATATAGAGAGAAAGCTGAGCAGGATCATCAACTTGATGTTTCGCTAATGGATTTAGAGGGATTAAAACCGTTTGCTATTAAAAATATTACGCGTCTGAGAGTTTGATTCAACCTGATAACAGTCTAATGATTTTATCAATAGCATAACGGTGATGTCTTATAGTGACGTAGTGGCAATCCCAGGCTGAAAAAGCCAAAGATAATGTTATTTACTGGGGAGAATAAGGTGAAGGTTTAAGCATTAGATAAATGCAACCTTCCACCCTATAAACATTGTGGTGAGTGGGGTCATCAAACACCGGATTGCTCAGCTAAAAAGGATGGGATATCTGCAATCCCTCGACCTTTCCAGAGGTGCTCAAAGAGAACAAAAAGAGATGAATACTGCGCTAAAAAGGCGAGGGGTCTCAAAGTAATAAATTCAGGAAGAAGATGACGAGTCTGGATAGGATGAAAAATTCCCGAAAACTCAACCCGACAATTTTTTTTGTCAAGTTGTAGTCGGTTCCAAAATTCTGGCTTAATATGAGGTCAAAATGCCCGGTGAATAGCAAATTTTGGCCAAAAGATAAAAAACGAGCCTCTCCTTACTAGACTCAAGCGCATAAATAACAACATTTACCTGAGTTAACAGAGGGAACTGTGATAAAATAGTTAAACTAACGAAAAAATTCTCGTAAGAACAGCTGCTGATTACAAGTATCGGGTGCATTAAAGAAGAATCTATTTTAACTTAACATTCACCAGGGACTCTGGCACGAAGTATATGTTATAGAAAGTCTTTGTGCTCCTTGTTAAAGTCAACTACTGGGATAACAAGAGCATGAATAACGATGTATTGAAGCAGATAGGAATAGCTACCATATCGAAATTAAATAACTGTGTATTCAGAAGGTAAGACCTATTACCTCTCATTACTTGGATCCTCAGGAACATAGGTATTTCTAAACACTATATGTACAACTCTCCTTGGGACAAATGGTGAAGCAGATTCTAACCCTCTTCTGCCAGCACAAACAATTGCACAGGATACGGATGAAGGATATAAAAAGGAAAATCAGGCTCAACATTTAAAAGAGGAGCACGATCTCCCAGACATTCCTTATCCTTATGAATTTACATCCCATGAAGACCATGAGTTATTGAATAACCTTAAGAATATAGAAATTGGTGCAAATTCTAATAACCCTATAATAGAAGATTTTGAGAGAATCAAAGAGATACAGGGGGAAGAATTCTTGAAGCACAAAGGGCTAGCACACCAGATGCACCTTGCAGAGCTAATGCAATTTAGCAAAATAGTTCTTAACTATGGGAACTGCTTCGGTGATAGCGCTAGTCCGATGTAACCCTCAAATCCCAGGCTGCTATCCTAGCGCCTAGAATGAGACATATCAGTTGGAGCTGTGAAGCAATTTCTGATCGAGTAGGAATGACAGTATTTTCTAGACACTAGGATCGAGAAAATGTTTCGGGCAGAGATGGTTAAGATTAGAAAAAACCCAACCATTTCTATGTGGGTAACAAATGTCCCAAAGAGAGGACCCAAGAAATAACGGCTTGCTGCCATTAATCTAAGCCTATTCAAACGAGTAACACAGAAAACTTCGAAAAGTTTACCAGATATAGCGATGCTCACTAAGACAAAGGGGGAGATCACGTTAGAAATGTACGCCACGAAATCCAATTGAGATGTGCAGACTAAATATTTAGACCATTTCCCGCGAATGTAAATATAAAAACACTAAGACAATGTAGTACAACGGGAGATGCGGATGTAAATTGTATCAGAGACACAACGAAAAATTTAATAATAGACTGGCTTCTTGGAGACCCCTGCAAGAATATTGCCGCTCCACAAAGAACAAATAACTGTTTATGAATAACTATATTTCCCCTGTCACAAATTTTCATGGAGTGAAATAAAATTCAAAAAAAGAACACTGTTTCTTAGATAGGTCAACTTTTAGTAGAGCAAGATCCAGTCAGAACTGAGTATACATTAAGAACTAGCTACGCTGATATTGAATATAACATCTAGCTGTGCTTTATTTTAACGATAAAAAGTTTGATAAATTTAGAAACTACCCATGTAATGACTTTGGCAGTAAGCAAATCTACCGTAACTTCCTGTATTTGAGGTAAACGAGGACTATCATTGTGACATCTAGAAAACAAGTTTGAGTAAGGAGGGCCTAGCAAATATCAACATTTCACGGTAAAAATCCATTGTTATCAAGATTATTAAGGCTAAAGAACCAGTTGTTTTTTACAATTGATGATTTATCTATTGATATATTTACTTGCGAGGAGTATATTTTTCTCAATAGGTGAGTTTGCGAATAAGATCTAATGATGCTTAAGAGAAAATATGACAGGTGATTTAATTTTACTATCCACTTATCAAGATATGCTACATGCTGACAATACCTTAAGAAATATTACAGCTCTCATAGTTATTGTTGTGTAGTGTACAGTATACTATAACTGGAATGTTTCTTATACAACTTCTGAATTATAGTTTGCAAGAGGAAGAACGTAAATTTGTGCTCGCTTCTCTGAATATGTCATTGTTTTGAAAAGATAGATAGTTCTGTGTTGCTAAAACTAAATACCTATTTTACGTAGAATACATGGCAAAGTAATCTCCCTTTAAGATTTTTTACTACATAGACTAGTTATGCCGAAACACCTGATCACCAAGGCGATGGTGTGGAGAGCTATTCGCGAATTGCCCAAAACTCATTGCATCTGGTTCCTTTTTTTACGATGCAAAGAGATACAAGGTGGAGCCGAAAATCGAAGAACCTCGAGGTACCAGATGAAACCTATGTTTCTATTAAAGTATGCTGAAGTTTCTAATAAGATTTAGTTTCCATACAATTATGGTTCATTGAAGGCTAAGTCTTTATTTGAAGACTACTTTCCTGATAAAGAATCTTTTGACAAGTTCTTGAAAGACGAAAGTTATTTAAGTGTTAGACTTCCAGAATATACTTATCGAGATGACGAAAACAATACCCAAAATAAATATCATCACCAGCAAGAATATATATTTGAAAAGTCAAAATCTACAGATGGAATATTTGTTGATGTGGAAAAATATTACGGTGTTGCAGAAACAAGTCAGAAATCGAATGAAGATATTATTCTATTAGAGAACAGGTCAAAGGTCAAAGTCACCATTGTTGGAAAAGCAACTAAGCAAATTGATTTCTTAGACCAAAAATCTTGTTTGCCAGACTTTACTTTTAGTTTTTCAAAACTTTTTAAAGAAGATGTCTTTTCAAAAATTCCTCAACCTTTTATTTTACATAGTTTGTATAATGTAAAAAAGAATAATAATAAGTTTTCAAAAGAAGTCGCCGGAAGTTTGATAAAATATGTAAAATTTGAACAGAATCAGACTAAAAACCCAGATAAAGTATTTTTTTTAATCTAAACATTTTAGGAAGTGTTTGATGAAGATCTTGGACAACAATTGTTTGAACCAAGAAGATTCATAAAAAAAGATGCGGTTTATATAAAGCAAAGTCCCCAACATTTTGAAAATAACCTTCCTTACTTTGTAAAAGCAAAAGTTACAAAAAAAGAAAAAGAATCTGAAAACCCTGCTGAACAAATAAAACCAATGAGCAGAAAAAAAAGATCAAGTCATATTCATAAGTATGGATCGCAAGGTGATATTATTCCAATTCAAGCATTAAGAGAATGGTCTCCTGATGAATTTCCTAATTTGCCAAGTTTTCTACCTCCGCCTAAACCTGAAGGAGTACAATCTGGTCTCTGGGATAGGATTCAGGAAGCCTATGAAAAGCGACCAATTTGGGTCTCCACTGCTTTGGCAAGTTATTTGAATATCACTGTAAGAGAAGTGAACAGATATATGCCCTATTTTGCTACCAAAGCTTCTGTAGGAGCGTTTAGTCAAGGACTGATTCGGTACGGATATAATCCCAGACTTCCAGAGAATAAAATTTCTAGGATTTATCAAGTAATGCGGATCGAATCACTTACAAGAACTCAATTAGATAGCTATGAAAAAAACTGTGGCAAGCCTCTGACTTTATTTGGGTATCCTATTATGATTAAAACCCTCTTCCAAATATGTGACATCAGGGATCTTGCTATTAGAAAAATCTTGAAGTTTAAGTTATCGGATGATCTGTCGTATAATGATCCTCGACTGGAAAGTACAGCTTTTTTGTTTATTATTTTAGAAAATCCAGATCTAAGAGTTTTTGGTTGGATAAATTCAAGAACACTTTTTGCAATAAGAAATCAGATAAAGAAACTGATTTTTGAGAAATATAATCTTGGTGTGAATAGTCGACTTGCAAAACATAATGCACAGAGTGCAGAAGAAATAGCAGTTTCTCAAGATATACCTTCGTGGGAAAATGAAAATTGGAAAGAAGAGAAACTCCCGAAGGGGAAATTGGCGCATATTAAAGCTGGTCTGGAGGCAGCAAAGTCGTCGAAAAAACCAAATCACAAGGCTGACTCTGTTCCCGTACTTGTTCGAAATAAGAGTAAACGAAGAAAAACAGACAACAATAAATCATCATTTCAACATATCACAAGAGATGTAAAAATTGATAGAGGATCTTCCAAAAAGAAAAAAGTTCCTGTTAAGCCTGGAAAAAAAAAATTGTCTACTATGAAAAATGACTCCGGATTCAAGTTGAAAAAGAAGAATCCCAAGGTCCAGATTAATGCGCAGAAGCAGGAACCAAGTCAGGCCCATGAGCCTACGCGTGAAGATGTTGAGGCTGCTGACGCTTTTTCACTTATTGGAGAGAGCGATGTGAGCTCTCTGAGTGATTAATGGTTTTAATCTTTTCCCTTAAGTCAAAGGATACTTGTATCTGTGAGTTTTCTTGGTTGTTTGGTATCCATTTTATGGCTAGGTACAATTTTCAGAGTATAAGGAGAAGAATGACTATAATTCTAAAATGATGAAAAAGTATATACCCCGTTCTCTCCTATTTGACATGGTTAGTATTTTCTTCCTCCTTGAGCATCATCTTTTGATATGATATTGCTGCCAAAATATGTTCAAGTATTGTACGAATAGTAAAATGTGTCTTCGAAGTTGCATCACTCTATAAAATAATTTAAGTCTCCGCACTAAGGCACTTAATCTCTTATCTTTTCCCTTTCACATGTACCAAACGTGAAAGTACTCTTTTCAATGCTTGACTGTGTTGCTTCCTTAGTTCAGCTCCGAATAAGTTGAATCAGTTTAATGTCTGATGAAGTTCGGGTCTTATGCCTTTTGAAATTTTCTGAGGCTCTAGATTCTACATTGAAATAGTATCGGGTTCTGTGGATATTCCGTTCTTTGAAAGTAGTGATTTGATATGTGCGGGGTCTCATAATCTTTTCGGCTTTTCACATGAGATGTCTCTTTCAGTTCGTAAATATAGTTAACAATACCTAAGTGCACTTAGCTTACCAGTTTGCTAATCTGATATTCGACTAATTTAGTGTTGGGCTTTGGTACCTTTGATGTTGTAAAACTGGAGTATCTTTACCATAATCTTATTTCCTAAGCCTGCCTTCTTTGATGAAACAGGAATGTTATATACATATACCAAGTCGAGAACAACATCATTATTGTCGGTTTAGATCTTATGGGGTGTATTCCCGACTTAGCAGCATGGGAATCCCAAACTTCTTATTTCTTCATCTAGATAATTATACCATGCTTTTCTGAACTCTCTCAAATCATATACCGCACAGTCATTTAACGGAAGAAGTTTGAAAGACAAAGATATCCTCTATATTCATTTAATAAGAAAAAGTCATTCAACGAAACTAGTTGCACATTAAGAGAAGCGTTACTAAAGGCTATTTTGCAAAGATAATTCCCATGTTCAACTATGAAAAAATAACAATTAGTTCCTCTGTCAATAACTGGACTCTAAGTGCATTATAACGTTAAGTTTTCTTTTATATTTGCGGCAATGTAGACTTTCTGAATGATATCCTTCAATATGATGTTTCTGTCGGCACCAATATATTAACACCGTCATATATTCCTGCCTTGATTTGAACAAGTTGAAGTTGAACATGATGAAAACGCTTTTTTTGATCATTTGATTAGATCCTTCAGATATCGTTTTCCTATTGTTTGAGCACACTAGTATACCTGATGTTAACATAAGATCATAAACTTTCACCTCCTTGAATATTATTGTAGATCATATATCTTCTACTTGAATCCATTTTGCTTCAATGTCTTTAGTTTCACCCAAAGTAAGCTGCACCCAGACTGAGTATGCACGCTTACACTCCTGGTGCCTGTTCTTATCCAATGACAAAGTTTGTTTCGAATATTTTTTGTTTTAGTATTTGCGAAAGCTGTTTGTGAATTTTAATCGGTAGTGTTGTTGTCTTAAAGTTGCATATTAGTAACTATTTTTATTTCTTTATTCATAAGAATCGATATCTATGTTCCATTTATATTTTCTACGCCACCAAGTTCTTGTTTGGATATCCACGTTGAAAGGTTTGGGTAAACATATCTCTTTGAAGATTCTGGTGATTAGTATATCCCTACATACTGTATTTAGACTTTGACTCTCATAAATTATGCGCAAGGTTCTAAATATTTTTGTTCTCTTGACTACAACCTTACCTTTTTTCATTTTAGTATAACGGATATAAGCTTTTGCTTGAAGTTATAAAAGTGTTCCCACGTCGATTTTTTGTTAGAGAAAAACTCACCAATATATACAACTATGCAACATCCTGATATTAAATTAATAAATATATATTAAAGAGGGCGCTCAAGACCTTGAAGGTCTGGATTTTAAGGTTACTGATTTTGAGGCGGTTTCATATCCGGTTATTCTATTTTATCTTTGCGTTATAATACCTCTGGCATTAAACATAGTAGATGTTGCACAACATCCTCTAAAATTAGCATGTGCTCAGATATCTAGTACTCTAATATCATTTGGAACATTTATCTTCTGTTATTTGCCTTGAATAATGTAGATGTCAATGTACGCTCTACAATTTCTTAATATTGCCTCTTATTTTGATCTTACTTTGTCATAAGATTTGCACACCTCTCCTGATTTTTATTTAGTTTTTATTCGCTTATGATATACTCTTGTTCTCTTGATTTTTCTTTGATTTTTTCTCAAATTTCTAAGACTTGTTTTTAATAACTTCTTGAGAGATATTACGTCTCCTTCAGATGCAAAACATTATCTTGGTTGACTAACTAGAAGAAGATTACAGAAAAATCTCTCTCCAAGTATTAGTGCTCCCCTTAAGATTACTCTCTTACTCTGTCACAACTTATAATTGAGGGATCGTTTTCTGAGCCAGTTATAACTCTACATGCAACATATTCTAGGTTAACATGTCTCGAGATACCCTGGTTTTGTATGTTGAACCGGTTAACTGACTCTTACCTAACGTTGCTTTCTATTGTTGAAGCATTGTGAATCTCTGGGCTGTTGGTTGATGTGTTCAATTTTCATTTTCTATAATAGTTTCGGGGTATACTTTTATTATGTATAGAATCTCTTGGTTCAATTCCCTTACAAGGAGTGTCGTGTTGGTTATTGTGAGTATTACTTTTTTCTATTTCTTGGACTTCTGAGCAAATTAATATCGGATTTCTTGTTAATATAATGAATCTATATTGCTTTATAACATAACTCTAAAAACTTTTCCAGAGCCAACAAGATTTACCAGACTATCTGATTCAGCATAAATGCAGCATTTGTACCAATTCGCTACTAATTTATGAAACGTAGCTCCCAAATTCCAAAATTTTAGACTAAGGTTATTTTTTTCGGATGAAAAAGATTCTGGGAGCAAAAATCTAGTCTTTCCGTATGTGTTGTACCAAGTTTGAAACCTTACCACAGTTACCACGGAATCAGTTCCTACGATTTTCTCTACTATTTTATCTGCTATTTTGGGGGTGATAATTTTAAAGATATTTCATTTATAACCCCTTGTTCTACGATATGAACCTGTATTTCCTGATTTTATTTATCTAACTTTTTTACTCATAGAGTTTTTAAAACCTTTAGTCCGTTTTGTTTCAGTAAGGAAGGTTTTGGGTTTGGTATCAAAGACTTCGGAGCCCTATTTCCATTTCAAAGGTTTGATTCTTAATCATACTTATTGTTTTCATATATTTTCTTTTTTTATTTATCTTCTTACCTTATTATTCGATACTTAATTTTATTTATTTTATAATTTTCATTGCTTTTCTACGCTTGTATGTGTAAACTATATTGAACCGGAGTTGTGAGTGCATATACTCTTATAAACTAAATACTTTCAATAATATTTACTTGCGGAAATAATTTCTGTATATATTTATATCTAAAAAATTGAACACTTAAAAATTAAACGTGTCTGCTCAATAACCCAGCACCTTCACATTAGTATTGAACAAAATCACAAAATGTCAGGTTAACAAAAGATTAAAAGAACGTTTTTGGAATCATCTATAGTTTTGTTTGCTTTCATTATTTCTGAATTTTAATAGTAATTGATAATATTCTAAGCTATGCTTTGTACAAGGTCTTTTGAATGTGCGTTTTTTTCACCTTGCCACGCCATCATTGGTGTTAAAAGTACTTTTCACTACTAAACAGAATAATACAGCAACGAGCATATAAAACAAGAACGATAAACACATTACTGAAAATTTTAATATATGATACTATAAGTACTATAACACTATGGTAGATGAAATAATTGCAACTTAGCCGAGGTCCTCGTTTTCTATTTATTTTGTCAGATTGGTAACTCAAACTAGGATTGACTTTGAATGACACAGTGGTGTATTACTGCAGAAAATGAGTGTTTTACTTGAAGTTGCCAGCGGCGGTTTGGCAGCTTCAGCATCTGTTATTATCACAAACCCGCTTGATGTCATAAAAACACGGATGCAAATGAATAAAGAGCTAACAAAGACATTAGATTTGTCCTATAGGAACAGTTTTCACTGCCTACAGGAAACATACCGAGCAGAAGGCATCCTTGGAGTTCAGAGAGGATTGCGAGTAGCTGTCTTACGAGAGTTTGCAAAATGTTGCTTTCGGATAGGAATGTATGATCCTATTAAAAGATCGTTGCAGAAAAAATTTATTGTCGCTGGAAAATCGTCACAAAGCGATGTTTTAGTGGTGAATATTCTCGCCGCAAGCTTTTGTGGTGCTGTTAGCGCAATACTGTGCAATCCTTTGGACTTGGTAAAAACTCGTACCCAAGCTTCAAGTTCAAAACTTTCATCATCTCACCATGACATATCTGCAAACACTTCATTTTTTAAGACAGTTCGGCAAATTATCTCTGAAAATAAAAGCAGCTCGTCATGGCTAAGACTTTCTCCCTTGTGGTACGGAACTAGTGTCAATGTATTACGAAGTATTTGCTTTACTGGAGTAATGTTGCCTTCTAATACTTTCTTAATAGAAATGAATTATTTTGATGCTTTTAGTTTTGTCATGAATCCTATGATATCTTCAGCTTTTGGTATTTATGTTATGAACCCTGTCGATGTAGTTCGAACTAGAGTGTATAACCAGAATACAATAGTTAGGGTGTTGTACAAAAGCCCTACTGATTGTGTATCCAAAATACTGAAACAAGAAGGATTAGCTGCTTTTTGGAAAGGTGTTGTTGGACACTACTTCCGGGTTGCGCCACACACCGTCTTGACACTAATTTTCATGGAAAAAATAAGAACGCACATTTTTAATATTCAGACTTAGGGATAGATACTTTTGAATTCATAACGCGTGTCGTCTATTGTGCCGTTCCTTTTGCTGCTTATCACCTCTTTGCCGCCTCCTCCTTTGCTTCACTTTGCTGTCATCAATCCTTCTCTTTTGAGCAGCTTTTTGTAACAGGACTTCTTGCTTTTTCGCACGTTGCGCTTCTATGTATCCCCAAACGGCACAAAATAATATAATACCTGTAACAATTAATAAGGTTTTAGCATACCGCTCGAACCAAGTTGGTTCGTATATTTGCAAATGACAGCTTCTAAACATGTTTGTTTCTGGATCAATTATTCCTTCGTATCCAACTATACAACTGCCTGTTCCGTGAACAAAACCAATGGGTAATTCTCGCCCCAGAGGGTCTGTCCACGGCAACTCATCATATTCACCATTTTCCTTGAGGCGTGCCCTGCGAGAGCACCAACAAGTGCATGTATTTGGGGCAGTGCAGTTTCCCCTACCACCAAACCCCTCTTTTGAAAATCTGTTTTCCCCACAAGGGTTTAGTTCGTATTCTGCCAGCAGTATTGGATCATAACTGTTCAACTCTCTAGTTGTTCTTGAGTCCAAGCGTAAGGTACAAGCAGGTGTGCCACAATCAAACCCAGTCCAACCCTCGGCACAGGTGCACTTATTTGGCCCTGTGCAATTCCCTCCATTCTTACATCTGAAGCATCCCTCTTTCCCAGTATTTATGCCTTCACAATCTGGATCATAGCTCCCTTGTGTGCAGATCGCAATTGAGCAATCAGTACCATTATAGCCAGTTAATGCTGATGCTAGAAAAGGTGCGTTTTTATAACTTGGGGCTAGAAACTGAACACAAGAACAAACATCTTTTTGTACACAGATACCATTGTTTACACAACTTCTCACAACTCCATCACTGTGTAAATGGCGGCACAGGGGTTTTGCGCAATCGAAGCCGGTATAGCCATCAGGACAGGAACACTCGTCCGGTGATACACAAGAGCCCATGTTCGCACATTTATAAATGCCCTCCCCAATTGAAGGTTGTTTCTTAATCCAGCTAAAGTGTTCTATCATTGAAGAGTGTTCATGCAGTGTAAAAAAACTTGTTAGTTCATCATTTACTCTAATATTTCTACCCTCAAAATAGTCACCTTCTTCCCAAAAATCAACTTCACACAATACTGCGGGCTTTCGAGAGTTTAAGTTACGGTCATCATAATCAGCAAAGCGTGCACTCCATGGCTTACAGCCACTTTGGTAACTCCGACCATCATTCCGCACCACTTCTCCGTCTCCAAATCCCCACAATGTCTGATACGGATCAGCATCGGGATACAAAGAACAATAACGAAAACCTAGTTTTCTGCAAACTCTGTATCTATTTTCAAGCATACTATCCCCGTATTCCTGCCAAATATTTTTATTGTATATTCTTAACTCAGGCATATAAACTTTTTCTGGGGGAATATCTTCAGTGAATGTGTACGAACGATATGGCCGCCTAGGGACGACTGTGTATAGGTTATTGACAGGTTCATGACCCTCGAGTATTAAACCATATCCTCCCAGTCTCGTTGCTCCAACTGACGCAATGTTAATTACAAATTCAATTGCTTGAACACAAACTGGGGTAGAACAATCGTAACCTGTCCATCCAGTTAGTTGAGAATCTCCTAAAGAATTCCGAAACATAGGCCAGCCTCCAAGATTTCGGTTGTTCCGTATCTCTGAAGGCCACCGCCAGCAACTGCACGTGTCAGGAGCTACACATTTCCCGTTGTTATTGCATTCTTGCGCACATATAGGAATGTCACAGGTCTTTCCTCTCCAACCTTTCTCACAGGTGCAGGTATTTGGAAATGTACAATTTCCAGTGCCTCGGCTAAAGAACTTCTTTGCGTCAGTAGTCGTTGCAGCCACCTCTTCTTCCTTTCTGGAACAAGACTCATTACAAACTGGTATGCTGCAATCAAATCCTGTCCAACCATCTGCACAGCGGCAAGTATTTGGAGCAACGCAAGTACTGTTATTATAGCAACCTCGGAACACTTCATCTATACAGGTGCCATATTCCTGCTTCCAAACTAAGAATGATGTGAACTTGAAGTCATCAGAACTCCAACTTGGGGCGTGTGAAACTTCTGTATCGTTCGTATAACCGCGAAAAAACGCACTCTCATTTAATATTTCACCCTTGCAGGTTCGCTGATATAGCGTCTCACAGCGACCCTTCTGCCATCTACTCCTGTTACCTAAAGCTTTAAAAGTTTTCCAAGTACCAACTCGCTGCCAACCCTTATTTGTATAGTTCCCCTCTGCCTCAGTATGAAAATGGACTGGTGGCCAACCCATGTTCGAAAAGTAATAAATCTCATCATACTCATCTTTAAAAGCAGAAGGAACTCTCCATGAAAACTGACTAGAGTCCATATACCGTGAAAAGTAGTTTGGGTGCTCATGAACGTATCTATCATTTTCCCACTGAGTATAGGCCCGAACCGAACACTGATAGAGTCCCTGATGTTCATAGAGCTCGGGTAAACTCATTGAGGCGAGCGAGACCGGGTCTTCAAAGTCAAATGAAACATTTTCCACGTGAACGAGACCTTCGTTTGAGGGCATAAAATATCCTTGGGTGCAAACTGGGGTGCGACAGTCAAATCCCACCCAACCAGCTGTACAGTTACATAAACCTGGACTATAACACATTCCCCCATTACCACAGGAATATCGGGCTTGCGGTACCAACCTCTTTTGAGCCAACGCTATGTGCCTGTCTCCAAACTCGAGCCCACCTAAAGGAGCGATTAAACTGTTAAGCATATATGGACTTTGAGAAAGGTTAAGGTGTTCCCGTGAGAACCAACCTCTATAGGAAGAGTTGAATTCAAGTCTTATACAAGTACCATTAAGTTTCTGTCGCATATAGGTAGAAAAGGAACTGTTTACATTCGTCACTAGCTCCTTGAAAGGAAAGCGTAATAGCGTTGAGTCCCCATACCTAAGTGTTTCTTGATAACAGTTGAACAAGTTTGTGGATTTACAAAATTCTGATAGGTTACAAGGCAGATACATGGGTGCATAATCATAGATCTCTTCTGATAGAAAACCTTGATGACAGACAGGAACATCACATTTAACCCCGGTCCAGTCATCACTACACTGGCATGTACCAGGAGCTATACAGCGACCCATATTGGAGCATCCTAAAGGGCAAACTGGAGTTCTACAATCAAAACCTGTCCAGCCATCCAGGCAAGTACATTGACTGGGTCTTGTACAATTGCCCCCATTACCACATGTCATGGGACAAGCAGGTGTGGTGCAATTAGGCCCTACCCAACCACTAGGGCAGCTGCATGTATCAGGGGCTGTGCAGCTTCCCAAATCCCCACAACTTTGCACGCAGAGAGGCTGCCGGCAATCTGGGTAACTCTGATAGCCAGCTATACAGGCGCAGGTATTCGGCGCTACGCACAACGACCTGGCTCCTATGCAAGTAATATTACAAATAGGACGAGTACAACGAACACCTTCCCACCCTGGAGCACAAAGACAGATATCATCACCTATACAAACACCGGAATTTTCACAAGGGAGGCCGCAAAGTGTATCAAAACGTCGGATAATATGGTTGTCTCGGTCGGCTAGGTATATGGCTTTGTTCGAAAGATTGAACTTGTCAATAGCCAACCCTACAGGATGATGAAAAACTCCATACTTAGGAAGAGTAGTGTTGAAGAACGGCTTGTAGCCACAGGCTTCATTAACGTCCAAGTTTGCGACGGGTTTTCCACTCACCGCATCACCTATGATACTTTCCGATGTGTGAATGTCTTCCAGAATAAAACTCCTTGTTGAATGTCTTTTACTACTATCCAGTCCATCAGTGGTGACTAATAGAGTATGCTCAGATTCCCCAGAAAGTGTAACTTTAAAAGTTGCACCGTAACTTGGAGCCAGCAATTCCTTGCTAGCACAAATTAGAGACTCCTCGAAAAGCTGTGCCTGACTAAGGTTGAATAAATCTAGTGAGTCAGCAACACATTTCTTTGGGCACAACACAAAAAATGTTGTTCCAAGTTCATAGTTCTCACTAATTGACAACAAGCCTGTATCTGTAGGTCCAGAGAGTGTCGACGAGGACTGTTTAAACTCTATTCCAGTATCTGAGGGAGGAACGCCAACACAAGGGCGCTCGAGGCGACCATCCATAGAATGGTTGTTATAGTCTAGCTTCCAGCCAAGGTGCTTCAAAGGTAAACTCCGAGATTTGTAATTATAATAAATGTTCCCAAAAGTTGCTGACAGTTTCAGTTTCACTCCATCCGTAAGGTCTATCCCAGAAGAGCAGCCTTTGGGGTCTAGTAAAGCCAAGAAAGTTGTTTCACAGTTCACTGTTCGAGCAATAGATTCTGAATATCTCAACCTCCTAATCAGGCAGTTACCGGTATCAGCAACATACAAAACTTTGTCTGAATGAGGAGAAACAACCAATCCACTAGGTCTATGAAGTTTAACCTCATCTTTCGTACCACCTGTGGTTGCATGACTTTCAGATCCTGTAAAAGTTGAAACAAAATCATGTTCCAGATCAACCACCCTTATTCGATTTTCTTCAGTTACAAAAATGTGTCCAGTTGAGTTCGTGGCAAGGTATCTAGGAAAAGAGAAAGCCGAAGCCATAAGTCTTCCATCCTTATATCCTCTGACGCCTTCTCGACACGGAAAAATACAGTATGTGTTGGAACTATTCAGTTTTTCAATCTTTCCTGCCACCGTAAAAACATCCCCAAGAAAGGTAATTTTTCGTATCAAGTGGTTATAAGAGTCTGCCACAAGAAGACTGGATGAAAACCGATCAAAAACTATCCCAATAGGAAAGTAAAATAAAGCGTCCACACTAGTTCCGTCTCTGTACCCACTTTTTGGTTCTTGCCCTTTCTGACCAGCAAAGGTTCCTACTGTAAATATGCCTTTTTCTAGAGCAATAGAACGTATCCTGTGATTGCCACTATCAGAAACAAGGATGACTAGGTTAGAAGTTCGAACTTGTAACTCTTTGTAATACAAGGAAAGGCCCTTGGGCGAGTTAAATAAGGCTTCAGTGCCTATTCCTTCTCTGAAACCAGATACTTCGCAGACACCAGCAACTGTTAACACAACTTTTGAGTCAGATTTTATCATACGTATACAATGATTTTCAGTGTCAGCTACATAAATGTTGCCTACGTGATCAACAGCCACGTCCTGCGGGCTATTAAATTTTGCAAACTCTGAAGCTCCGTCATTGTAACCTTTAACTCCAGGCTGTCCGGCCACTCTGGTTAAGCTTCCTGAATGACCTTTCTTCGCATTTCTGAAATGAAACTCTTCTTTACTTTCATTACTCTTGACTCTTTTCTCCCAATATACTGTAGACTCAGATGAAATAGAAAACTTCTCCTCACTGTGATCATCCACTGGAAAGTATTTAGCATTGGACTGTGTTTGGTATCCCCAGCAGCTCACTGAACAGTTTCTGTAATCAAAACTGTTAAGTTCATCTGTTACTGGCGGTTTGATACAGTCTCCAGAACTAAGCATAACACAAACATGAGTGGTATGCTTGTTCCCAAAGTCATTTCTATGAGATCCGTTTACTGCCCAAGGTGTGTCAGATACACTAGGAATATTTACTGCCAAAGCTGTATTTGAAATCCCCTGCATCTGCAAACATCCGTCATTCTCAGTTCCGTCACACAAACTTTCTTCACAGCGGAAACATTTTTTGAGAATTTGACGTACTTTACATTCTTCTCCAATGTATTGTATGTTACTTGCTCTTCTACCTTTTGTCTCCATGGTAGAATTCAACTTGGAATAGGCGAACGGCCAGGAGGGGTTGAGTACTTTTGAACATTCAGGGCTATCAGACCACGGTTTGTGTAAAACCAATGACAATGAAGGAAAAGGCACCCAGGCTATAGTAAAGAGTAATAGGAATTTCATAAAGAAAATTGCTTCTTGGCAAAAGGCAGTTTAGCTCCATTAAAGTCAAACGGAAACTCCATTCCACGCACCCAAAAAACTGCTCTCTTAAGAAAATAATTTTGTTTTTCTACTTTATAATGTCTTTGACGAGTTCTTCATAGGATTTATAGCCTAGCTTTTCTTGAACAGTATGCTTCCAGGAATCTTCTAATATCCTCTTGACTGAATCAGGGATTTCACTTCCTACGCCTGTTTTCCCCTTTCTAACTTTTGCAACCCCCGGTTTATTATATTTAACAAGATCTGGACCCCATACTTCTTTTCGCTTATTAAAGATAAAATGCTCATCAAACTTTGAAATGTTTTCTGACATATATTTAAAAGACGAGTACTTTTTGGCAATTTCAATTCGTTTCTCAAACTCCACCTCCCCAAGACTATCAATCCCCATATATTTAGCAATTCTTCTTATATTATCTTCTGGGTTTTCTTTAATATCCTCATAAAATAGACAAAGGATATCCTCCTTCTTTTCTTTGTACGCTTGCAGCCAGTCAACTACAAAGTTGAATATAGTACCAGAATTTGAAATATTACCAAGTAAGGCATTTGAAAATTCTTCCATACTTACTTCTTCCTCATTCACATGAAAGAAACCTGGAAGAAACCTATAAAAAGAAATAAAGGCATCAAAAGGATTTCGTATAACCAGAATATATTTTCCACCTTTAGCTATAGTAGAAAATTTCTCATGACTCTTATATAATTTTGGTTGAAATTTTTGTTCAGTTTCTAAGTCTTGTCCGCAATCCAGGGCAAGAATATCCCAGGGAACTTCCAACGAAATATCTTCAAAATCAGTGTCTCCGTTTGAACGCAGCATGTGGCATATTTGGGTAACAAAAGTAGTTCCGCACTTGGGATATGTAGTTATAAATACGTCACTTGATTTTGGTTTGAAATTACATCCATATTTCATAGATTCCGCGCTTTGAAATCTGGAATTGTAATCTGCAACTTTTTTCATTTCTTGCTCTTTCGTGAAATTAGTTATCGGAATACGTTAATCTATCGGAAATTTTGATGTGCCCAAAATGCTTTTCGAAAGAATTAGAAAAGATGAAAGAGGAAAAAAAGAAAGCTCATTGGAAAGATCCAAATATTGTACTGGAGAGTGATGGAAAGTGGTACCAAGTTCCAGAAAATTATTTTGGGAATCCTCCTCCAATACTAACTGATTCTTGGAAACTGGACTCGTCAAGCATTGTTATTCTTATCGCTGCATTAAGAGAGTCAAGGTTGAAAGATACAATTGTTTCGGCTGTAGACAATGCAATAAACAAAGAAAGAATATTTTTTGTTGTTGTACAGCAGAATGATGGTAGTAATGAGGATGTAATTCAAGAAGTTTGCAACATGCGCAAAAAACCTGTTAAATATAGAGATCCCAAAGCAAATTCATATAGTGACATTCTACACATGAGCAACGAACATGCGTTCATAAATGAGAATAACTGTTTTGAATTTGATCATGTCCGTGTATTACGTTTGCACAGCTCAGAAGCCAAAGGGCCTGTATATGCAAGAGGAAGACAAACTGAGTTGGTTAAGCAAGATGATGAGTTTTGTATGCAAATAGATGCACATACTATTTTTAAGAAAAACTGGGATGAACTTATGCTTAATCAATGGGGAGCCACTGAAAATGAATATGCTGTTTTAAGCACATATCCCACAAACTATAAACACTTGGAGAAGAATAGTAATAATCATTGGGAGATGCCACATCTGTGTTCTGCTGCTGTATTGGGTGATGGCCTAGTGAGAAATGGACAAGCAAAGGCAGCTGCAAATCTGGAACGACCTATTCTAGCACCTTTATGGGCTGCTGGGCTAAGCTTTTCCAAGTGCCATGCGGAGAGAAATATTCCAAACGATGTAAACTTGGAACATATTTTCACTGGAGAAGAGTTTGCTCGAGGTAATTTTCTTTTATTGAGTTATTTTAAGGTGCTAGGCTATGGACTCATGGATATGACTTTTATACTATATCTAGGCCTGTTATAGGAGTCTACTATGGTAAGGAAAAGGGTGGAAAAGGAAGTTGGCATCGAGATCAAAAAGCATTGGAGCGTAGTCAGAGAAGATTAGCGACTCTTTTGAGAGCACCTAATAGCGATCAAAGTGTGTCAGCTTATGAAAATCTTAAGCCGTTTACATTGGGAAACAAGAGAAGTCTGGATCAGTATTTCAAATTTAGTGGGGTTAACACAACAGCAAGAACTTCCAACGAGAAATGTATTGTGCAATACGTTCCTTGGGACTATACTGGGTATCAGAAAGAACTTGCGAGAGTAGATGCAGGAAGTTTTCTTCGGAAAACAGATGTCATACCATTTGAAGTTGATGAACCTGAGGTTTCTGGCGCCTCTATCTTCTCTTTTCTCTTCCTACTTGGAGTACTATTATTTCTATATACACGCAGTGCACCATTTCAACTTCCATGGATTCGAAAAAGTTTAAAAGCTACGGTGTGACATAACTTTACAGGTTTAAAACGAGTTTCCCTCAGCGCATTTGCAAAGGTAACTTCTTTTCTCTCTCTTTTCCAATATGGTGGAAAGCTAATTTGTTTACGTAGCTGAATTTTGTAAGGAAGTTTTCATAGTAGTGGGGAGTTTATCCTATTTAATTCCATGTAGAGTGTGATTTGTGTTGCTTGAAAACAGAGAAGTGAATACTCTAACACTACCATATTAGGCTTCTCTCTGAAACTCTACTACGGAGTATAGCTGACTCTAATTTAGGAGCGAAAGAGCTGTATGAAAGGAAAACTAGCCAGATCTTACGGGCTTGTTTCCATTTCTCCTTGAAGGAACTGTTTCTATGGATCATTATTTATTAGTTTTTACTAAGTTATCTAGAATATTACTATGATTCTACAAAACCCTCTCTTATAGTCATTTTATTAGTTGAGATTAATTATACAGTGGATTACAATTTGCACACATAATTGTATGAGCACCAAGGAACTTATCTTTTTTGTTTAGCGCTAGCCTATAAATGAGGGTGTTCTTTATTTAAGGTTTACTACAAGACTTGCTGGTATATTGCACAAAGAATTCCTCCAAAGGAAGTAAATGATTTTACAAATTAGCTTACCGAACACAGCAACAAAATTGTGATACCTCTGGATTCAATTAAAACTAAGTATAATGGAATTATGGCCATATGTTACAGTAGGGGAAAAGCTTCATCCTTTAGAGCTGAGATCTTAGTTTCAAATGACAAAATCTTGGCAAAAATTTTGGTAAAGAAATTACTTAAGACGAGAAAACTAAAGTCATTTACAATAAAATACGACAAAAAAGGATAGGTGCATATATATTTATATTTCTTACGTAGCTAGTCCTTAGTATAATATTTTCCAATTTATTAGCTTGAACCTAGTTTCTATGATGAAAAAAGTCCACAAAAATGTCAGAAATAGTAAGTACCTTGTATCATGGTGAACGTACAAATTTGCGCCACTTACATCCTGCTTTTAGGCGAAGAAATGCACACAATTATTTTCGCCACGTGCTAATTATTCTACTTTTTCTTGACGGAACTTAGCTCAACTAGTGTTTTTTTTTTTTAGACTAATAGTTCTAAATTCCCTTTATTCTTGATCCCCTGTTGTGAAGCAATGAAGAACATGGGTATTTAAGTTTAAACTAAGACCATTCTTTGAAATAAATTACAGAAGATTTTGATACAATAGCAAGTCCTAAGCTTAATTGCTTAGACTTGCAATAAAGTATTTTATCTAATCTCATAGACTGCTGCAACCAATTGGAATTTTAAAATTTTAGAATGAATAAGAAAGGTTTCATATCGATATGTAAGAACTTGAATTGTTATAGATTACATGATTAATTCCAAATACTAACTTTTTAGCAGCCACTAAGCCAACTTATATACATAATTAATATTGAACCTAAGAAGCAATAACCTCTAGAGAAATGCGATCTTAGAGTAAGCAATTTTTCTTGAATTAAGAACCGCCCTAAGCAAATGCATATAGCAGCATCATGTCCCTAAACTATTCAGTAGAATTAAGAACAGCCTTGTTTGCTCTGATAGTGCTTGCCTTCGAAAATTATGGTCCAAAGAACAGTGATAAACAGCCGGAACTCGAGCACAAATTTTTGAGCTTCATTTCTGCTTATATATGTCTTTGTCGCTATGTCGTATGATTCAAACTGCAATATGTGAATATTTAGTACGACTTCGTAACAATTAATGTAATTAACACACCAGGGCATTACATTTTTTAATCCATGTCTCATCTATATTCCAAAAGGCATGATCATGAACAGGGTCTGTGATGTTCCTATGCTAAAGGTTAACTTGGTTTATAGGAACCTATCGAGGCCATCAAGTCATAAGAATATCAGACTATGTGCGAATGATAAGTTGAAGAACCATTTTCTAAGAAATCGCTTCCACTTATAATCGATTGAACTCTTAGTAGAAAAAGATAAGGAATAACCAGCCCTATTTCGTGCTTACGTATTTTTCTCAAATATATATTAAGTTCAGTTCTTGCTGTTTTAAGTTCGATAAAAATTAATTCATCTCATAGACTCGAACAAAGTGGGTTGCGATAACTGCAACATAGTGAATTCTTTGAATGTAGGAAGGGATTCACCTTTGGTGCTCGGATAGCACAAGTAAAAGAAAGTTGCCGGGTTCATGCGAAAGTGTTCATCAAGTGAATTCTAGATGTGCAAAGCTGCATTTTTCAAAAGTACCACTTCGTTTTTTATTTTAACAATTCTTAAGCAATTGCTTGCTTTTGACATTTCTGCTTTTTTTATGGTAGCATGTGTAACTAGAACTAAAACAGATATCAGATTTATATAGTTTCCCAAATTCAGCTGCACTCAGCGTAACTTTTGCCAAAAAAGATTAACCGAGATCCTCTTTCTACCAGTTTCAACAACCTGTAGTAGTTGGATTTCTCAAAGCATACGCCATTGCACTTTTTGTCACCCTTGCATAACAACTTTCTGGGGGTGGAGTGAAACTAAACCAGTGCTATAGAAGAGATTAAAGGGTGCTTACAGTTTTATCTGCTCAAGATGGGCATCGAACAGTGAGATACTGGAAAGTGAGACGAAGATACTAACAGCGACGATAGGCTTATGAACTGAGTTAAATAAGGCTTTCCTTAGAGATTTTTATATCGAACTAAGGTCTAAACTCATGAGAAGCTTTAATAATGAATAAAAAAAATCGTTTTACCTTTAACAGGTCTTTAGATACTCAAGCTGAAGTCCACTCAAGTCTAGTTACTTTTAATAAACCTTACTTCCATTTTTATATTGCTTTCTGTTTAGCTTTACTCTTTATTTTTGTTTTTTTGCTAAGATTTTGTCTAATGATTGCTTTTGTCTTGTTTCCATAAAATAATACTTCCTATTTCAACTGAGCAATACCATAAATCTATGATTATTGGTAATTCATACACTGATAATTAATAAATATACAGACCTTAAAGGATTTAGTTCTCGCAAATAACACTTCTATTCTGTAATTAAAGCTGAATATACCAAGCGATTATGGTATTTTATATATAGTAGCTCATGACCCTAAATGGAGTACAGTAATTGTTTTTGGTAGAAAAATTATTTTTTTTGATTAGTATCTCGCTCCAACAACAAGATTTTTTCTTCTTGCCAAATTCAAAATTTTAGAAATGGACTAATACAAGTCAGATGAACCTGATGTTATACGTATATTTTCTAAATTATTTCTCAAAGTACATCAGTTACTATTTTGATCCTAATATTACCTCAAACTTAATAAATGTGCTCAAAGAAGGCAGAAATAAATATTTTATAATAAAAAACTTAATAGAAACTAAAAATAAGCAGCAGAATATACGAGTCTAACTCTACTGAATATTTGCAGTATACATAGTTTCAAGATGAAGTCACATTACCGTGCAGTAGGTGCAAATGTAGGGAATACTTCTATACTAATACATAAGCACCTGGGATAACAAATCGTAGTACTTCTGTATTGCCACAGCCTCTAAAACCTTGAACACCTTGATTATGTCACCTTAAGCTTCTCTTCGACATCTTTCATGTTTTTTTGTAGAAATATATGTGTCACTATATGGATCTATACTGTCCTGACTTAGGATAGGCTCATTAGAGGTATTAGACACCATTAATTTATCTTAAATAAATGTTATTATTCTTTTCAAAGACAACATTATTGGCGATGTTTAACTAAATTACGTCCAAGGAAAATGTTCGGGGACTGCAATATACTCGCATTGACAATTAAATTATTCCACATCATGAATTAAGGCTACTTTATGAAATATTGTATTACCCTAGCCGTTAAGTACACATTGAAAATTAAGGGATTAAAGTAAAGAAGCATCACTATAAGAGAAGAACAAGCACCGGTAATGAAAATAACATCTTTTGCCTAGTGCAAGAACAACCTGGCTATAATAAGGGGATATCTCTATGATTTTATTGCGGTACAAAATTTAGTTTATAGAGAGTTTATTCCTCGAAATCTGTAAGTCCGAATAAGCATTAGAAGCGCTTAATCTTTTCTCCATGCCCCCCCAGGAAATGGTTTTCATAAGGAAACCAAAAGATCTCTCTAAGAATATATGGGGACACTGGCTACCAGCGATACCAAGATGCTGTCTCAGAAACAACATTTACTACTTTTCTTGTTAGCCTATGTGTGACCGTAATACTCTTCATCAGTTTTCCAATGTAAGAATATGTCGAGACAAGTAATGATACTTTGTCCCGACACTCCTTAAACCTCCTCGGTGCTATTATTATCTACCGGAGTTCTCCGTGCAATTTTTTCTATACGGACAGATTATAAGAAAATTTTATACTTAAACACTATTATAGACTAGATTCATCAATTCAGTAGTTACACCAATATCTTTTAAATCAGGAGAAATGTACTAAAGAATAGCTTCATATGTGTTAGTTAGCGGGCCATGTCTCACATAGCACAGGTTGCAGCAGGGTTCTGCGCAATATTTTGAGAGTTATTAATTAACAACCAACTAGTAAAAAGAATACAAAAGAATTCTTATTTTTAATTAAGTAAAATTAAAAGTTCTCTACCTGTTAAAACAATTTGTTTGAGTTCCAATTATATAAAATATAAAAAATATCAAGAAGGCAGTTGAAACTTAAATACTTTGAGCAACACAAGGAATAATTTAAGCAACTTAGGAAACAGTTTAATTAGGCAATTCAAGGTATATAAGAAAAAGTAAAGTAGCGTGGTGATTCTCTTTTACAAGCATTGAAAAATTTAAAAATATATTCTCCATTTCGACAATTGCTTAACAACGGCTCGCCAATTTATTTGTGCTCCCCATCGAGGTTGGATATCTATAGAAAGTAACATAAGCTTCACTAACTAGGAAACTACCAATGAATCAATCACTTTTGTGATCGGTATTAATTTCCCATACTCGGTGAACTGAACTAAAGGAAACTTTGAGTTAAACAATTAGAATCCAGAAGAAAATAGAGTACACATTTCGGTAGAACTTGTCCGTTGGGATGACACATGATACATATTTTCCAAGAGTTTCGCAAAACTTGATACCTCGGAAGAAGAAATTGAATTTGGGTAAGCTAACTAATAATTATTTTGCACTTGGTTTCACTATGAATATCAATAACAGAATTGGGAAATTAATTTGCATCAGATGATTCAGATTGTATGCTGATTATCAATTGATTATCAAGAGAAGAGTGGGCTACATACCTTAAAGCTAATACCCAAGAAATAATGTTTTCATATTCCACCATATCAACATCATTTAAAAGTGGGTAGCATGTTTAAACTGTCATTCTCCAGGATTATTCCTGGGCTTGATGGTCATTTTATGAATGTTTACTTAAGGTTTAAGAGTAAATTATTGCTTGGTTATTTGGCCCAACTTTGTGATAATGCTTATTTATTTATCTATAATCAATCTAAACGACTTTCTCAAAATTAAGCATTATTATAGAGAAATATGTGCAGAAAATACTAATTAATTATTAGTAAACCAAATCTAAGTCCGTTTTGAAGTAAACAGAAGCATATCTAAACTGAAAACTGTATAACGTCAAGAACATGAACTCTGCCGAATGTCGATCTAAAATTTTATCAAGTTTCATAGTTGTTGGTCCAGAAGCAATGATGTACACAATTCCAGAGATTCTGTATTTACTAGATCTTTTTTACTTACCAGGGTTTTGGGTGATTGGTTTCATGTAGGTCATCCTATTCTGGATTACTTTTGGTTGGTCCTGAACCTAGTAAAGCGAAAAAAAAGAAAAAAATAGAAACCAATCATACGACGCTAACCAAGCATGGAAGTAGTTGAAGAAGACCATACGGCTATCAATAAATATAAGTGGAGGTAATACCGATGATTTAGGCCAGATATTATTTTTCTAGCGGTCAAATAGGTTATTAAGAACCACTCCAAGCGGATCAGGGTACACTGCAGTTAATTTTCTACGATAAAACCTAGAATAATTATTGGTTCCCCTGCAAGAACTTAAGTACAACGCAACCAACTTTCTTATAACTCTCAATTTTGAGCTTTAAACTAACCTTCAAGTTTCAGCTGAAGGCTTGTCTATATCTCTCAAAGATTAAGCCAGCTCACCACGGTGACGATAGATTTAACATAAACACAATCGAAACAAAAACACTTTCTGGGTGAAAAAAGGAGGTTATTATAACTATTTACTAAGGTTTAACAGGTATTACGGTACTGTTACGGGATATTGATTACATTTTAAATTTTATAATATTAATTTCGAGAAATCTTTACCTAAACTGAATATATAAGAGCTAGAAGCGAGGTGTGAAACATCACAGACAGTAGCACTCAAATTTTAATATAAATTGCTTGATACTGTATTTTATTTCTTATGTATATTAGCAGTGTTTTAGAGCTAAAGTCGTTGATTAAGAGGTTTACGTGTTAGGGACTATAATAATAAATAATGTGTATATAACCCGATTTGATTAAAATCGATACGGCATACTTCCACCTTAGCAAATATTTATAGCTATGTTCTCAGTGTATAAAATTGCTTCATGAATGTTGTTAATTTTTTATTATAATAATTGAAGCTGATAATAACAACGTAGTATTATTGTATTTGAGAGATATTGGCCTGAACTGACCTAGAACTGTAATAAGAAACATTTCACTAAGTCCCGCCAAAGTTACTGGAATACTTAAATAGACACATGTAGTATATGTAATGTAACTAACAAAATATTTCATCAATACCCAAAATAATCTAGGTGACCAGCTAATGCAATAGTTGTTTTACAATTTAAGAAACTGTGCCATCATTTTGTTCTCAACTGAAGAGGTTCTTGGTATACACCTGCAAAATGTGATTCAAAATGTTGTTATTATACAGGCTCAAAACTGCCAACAAAATATTAACAATAACAAACAGGGTAAATTGCACACATGCAAATATTTGCTAAGTTTTCACATATATGTATGCAACAATTTTAAATATTCTGGCCTGAGAAAATAAACGAGGAAAAATTAAGCAAGAATTAATGTTTTGAACACTGAAAATATTTTTTGTGTGCCACCGGGTGAAAACTGGTAAATATATAGCACCTACATAGAAAAGAGTCAAAAATTTAATTTTGGACCACAGTAATATTAAAAAAAAGTTAAAAATGTAATTACAAAAAAGATCCATTTATTCCAAGGTAATTTATAAATTTCATTGAATATAATAATGTCATATTCATAGAAAAATTAAACGAAGTTTACAAAAATTCAACCTTGAGATCAACAAAAGAAGTAAATCACATTTTCTTAGAAAGTTTTTGCAAGACTTGATAGGATTTCAATAGCTGATATGATCACTGTGCACACATGTACATCGAACAAGCGACGAAGTACCTCAAGATGATCCATTTAAGTTCAAAATGGTGTTTCCATGGTCATTTACCTCATGGAGCACCAATAAAGAGGTTCGGGAAACTGATGATCCTATACCAATGCTCTCTGTATTTAATATAAAACTTCCATGTTTTTACTAGATAAACTTATCAAAAAGCCCAGGAGCTAGATGCTCATTATTTTTAGTCTATGTAAGCATCGTGCTGGAAAAACCAAATTGATCACTAATAAAGAATGTCACAAATCATATGATACGATTCTAAGGACCATAAGGGAACTCGAAGGCGATACTGAAAAAGATTATCAGACAGAAATATGTAACTACCATAGAGTTATGAATCAATCATGTTCTCGCCATGAAAAAAAAAACAGGAGAGAGGGTTTGCTATTGCATAATCAAATCCGTTTCAATATTCGTAAGAAAATTCATAAATCTTTATAACTCGGATAATTAAGTAAAAATATAAAACTACTAAGAAACTAAAAGCTTCTTAAAGTATTATATTTTTCACTTGTTTTATTTCCTATATAATAACGTAAGAAAATCGTAACCCTATTCCCGATGGAATGATCACATATATTTTGACCGCTTGTAGGGTTAATATTTTGACAAAAAGATAATTAAGCTCCCTCACTCTTAATACTTGAACATGCTTTTTATTCACAAACCATCCGGAAAATATCCTCGACTTCATTTCTATAATCTACGAAATAATTAAAACCTGATCCACAATATTTTACTCCTAATGGAAAATCCTTGTCCTACTTTATACAGCACATTCAATACTAGAAATCTTTCCCCCCTTTAGGAAAGGTTAAATCTGTTTTTTTCTGTACGTTCACAATTTCTTATTTTGTGCAATATTTATTATGATTAGTGACTATACTGGGTTACACATGTTTCTATGTGAAGAGTTTTTTTAAGAACTGTTCCATTGCAAGAGCTCTAATCTAATTATACCATCCATCTAGGGTGTTTCATCATTTAAAAAGTTTGTATCCCTGAAAGTAAACCATTGGATAGGTGTCCTGTTCCGTGCTTTATAACATCATTATACTTTTTAGGCTCTTATCTTCTTTTAGAAACTTCTTCTTTCTCAAGAGGTCCCATTTGACTGTTTCTTTACCCGTATTCCATTTTAAACCATGATTTATGAATCTAAAAACTTTGGCTTTTGCATTAGGAAACGGTTCATCTAAACAAAATAACTGGTCTTAACTAGACTAGTCTGTTAAGAGCTTATCCTGTTTCTTGGAGGAGAATACACCCAAAATCCACTAAAAACATGAGTTATTGTCAGCAAATATTTAATCCAAGTATATTGCAAAACGTTTCTGCACGTAGAAAGACATATTTTGAGATTATAATTCATTTCTTGGTAATCTATCAATTAAAATTTTCGTGCATTTTTTATAATGGTAATTTACGTTTAGAAACACAATTTAATTGATTTTTAATAATAAATTGAATATCATTAAAAGGTTGCACCAAATTGCCAAAATAATATTCCTTCATATTTGAACCTCATCAATACATTTATCAATCGGCGATAAAATTAATCAATATTACGGAAGAAGGATATTTAGACTACGCTGACTACTTTTATAGACATTGATACGGTGTAAAATATCACAATAATTATTTGTTATTTTGATCCAAGGGTTCTAGTCCAGTCTTGTGTTGATAGCCCATTGATAATCAGAGTAAATCCTGAATCATCTAATAAGAATGAAATTTCCAACTCTCCTGTTGATAGAAAAAGTCAAAACAATTATAAAATAGTCTCTTATAGACTCTATCAGGTCCGCTACTTAGACATAAATGAAACTAAAGTTTCGTTCCGGACCAGGGTCCATATTTCTATATGGGAAATTAATAAAAAAATGGAGCCGAGAAAGAGTCCCCAAAACTCTGAAATAAACTTAAAACATCTAGAATATAGGAGCAAACTTAGAACAGGTATCTGAAATCAGACTGCAATCTTGAATGCCGAAAAAAGAACTTAGATAGGTTCTAGCTTGAGTTTCCAGGTGAACATTACTTCCTCAAAATCTTGTTCCGCAATGATACTTACATGTCTTCGACACTTTGGCGTTGCTAGTCATGATTTATTGACTAAATTAAAGCTCTATGACGCATTCAATTGAAAGCATTGTCCTAGCATGTAAGAACTAGGGTTTTTTTTCAATACCTAACTACCTATTAACCATTGTTCTGTGCTATACTAATCCATTGTGTCGTTCTTCGCCTTCGATTGTGGCCTTTTTCTTCCATTGTGTCTTGTACCGGTTGCTTTTCTCTTCTTCCACTCCCTTATGGCTAGCTCCAACGTGTTCCTTGGTCAATATTCAATATCAACATTCTATGACCCTGTTAAAATAAATCCCCTGTTGCTGAGCTCCCACAACTTCAATCCAAGAAAACAAATGAACACAAAAATTTCGGAGGAAAAGCTCGATGAGTCAGGGAGAGAGTTATGGACTTACCATGGGTTGAGAGGGGGTTCTATATCGTTTAGCATGATCGTGTTGTTGCATATCAGTCGGTTGCATTTGTATGTCTGTGTTTGGCTTACTGTAATGATGATTTGACTTTATCGTGTAAGGTAGCTAATGCTATGGGTTTAGGAGAAGTATTTCCTCGATACAATAACTGGTGGTTCCTTATTGAGAGGTAGGATAATTTTTTTGTTGATATTCAGAACTGAAATCCCAGGATATTGCTGTCTTTAGATACTTGATTCTTCTTCACGGCATTCTCCTAGACTTACCATTCGTAGACTTTGCCGTCGGACTCAGTAATGACGCGCTAGTATTGCACATCTAAAAAAACCAAGTTCCACGCGGCATTTTTATCTTTGGATGTCTGCTATTACGAACACAAGATCAAGCTTTTATATGAGTTCAAGACATATTCAATGAAATTGAAGTTTATAGGAATCAATAGGAGGATATTTGTTGATCATGCTCCCAGGACCGAGGAACATGTTTCTCTGTGTTCCCAATCAATCCTCGACAGAATCTGTGGTGAGTGACCTACCTGTACTTAAATGTTTATAGGTGGTCGTGGATTTTCAGGTGAGGTTAACTCGTGAAAACGACCTGTGACCCTTGGATGATCGGCAACTTCATCAGTTTTCAGTTTATTGAGAGAGCAGAAATTATTTCACCTTTGTGAAGACCCATAGAGGCTAAGAAGTGGTTTTAACAGCGTGTCTACTAACCAAACTTCCCTGAGAGATATTTTTGTGATCTTTGCACTTTGTCCAAAATGCCCCTAGTCATAATTATATATGAGCTCTTGGGAGAAAATTGAAGAAACGACACGACTTGTTTCAGAGGATGACTCTGCGTGAACTCCATACCTCCAGGGACTCCCAGGCTTTGTAAACCGACGAAATGTGAAAGTCGGAGCACTCTCCTTCAACGTTGATAGTCTTGCTCAATACAAACTCTTTACAATAGTTAAACTTACTTACGAGCTTCCGTACCTACTGATTTTATTTCAAGAAGAAGTTGAACAAAAAGGTGTTTAAAGACTTGAGAAAGCGAATGAAAATGTTAGCCAGAATGGGAAAGGAAGATGATTTGTTTTGCAGGCCAACCCCAGCTGTACTGGGATAGCGGTCTTTGTGTGTCGGTAATCCCTTCAAGACGTAGTTGATACCTACAGAGTGAGGAGCATGATTCTAGTTGCTAAGATCAGTTCAGATAGCAGCAAAAGGCTTACTTTGGTAAACATGCACGTACCCCACACTATACTAATGACCTGACATAATCAAGGATTCTTATAAACGCCAGAAGAGAAGGCAATAAAAATAGTGAACAAGAGTAGGTTACTAGTTATTGGAGGAAATCATAATGATCTGTTGAAGAGGTCATGGAAAGACACCAGCAACAAACACAGATGTACCCAGCAAGCAACAGGAACAGAAGAATTTTAGAAGAGCTCTTGCTCCAGAACGCAATGTCCATAGTGAATCATAGGCGCAAGACAAGGAAGAAAGGATCCATAAGACACACAACCTTCCAACCATGGAATAAACAGATAAAATCATCAGAAATAGATTTCTTCATCATCAACAAACTCACGGCAATCACATTCTTCAAAGTAAACATAAAGACCAGCAAATGGATCTGGCAAGACGAACCAAATGATAACATGATAATAAAAATAACCATCAACCTCATACCCCAAACCAAAAGACAATCTACAAAAGGACGTGCCTACTAAATTAAAAATGTGTATCAAGCAGTTCGACAAAGGTATCCAACTTAAATTGCAAAATATTAAAATTGAAACTGAAGAGGTGGGTTATATTCTAATCACGAAGGCAATAAGGGAAGCGATAGAAAACCCGATCCTGTCCAAGAAACGCAAAGGCTTTCACTGAAATCATTCTTCAGCGACTCTTGGACTCATCAAGCTCAAATGACAAAGGTAGAACACAGCTTCGGTGGAATAAAGAAGAAGGATGTCCAGAGAAGTCAGGAACGCTGTAGTTGCGGACAGGAACGCGCACTTGGACGAAATATGTACAGCAATTGACACAAAGCTCAGTACTCATAACTCCCACCAAACATATAGAATAATGTAAATATTCCAGAGGAGGAAAGATAACTTCGGGAGAATAACTAAAAATGGACGAGGTAATGTCGTATCAGAAGAAAAATGACTAAAAGTATTACGGGAACATATTCACCAGACTAAAAAAAACCAGTTCAGCAACCACAGAATATAAATGTAGATGAAGTACAATATTACCACAAATAATTCAACTTAAATCATCAAGCCGGTCCATGTGTCTGTGCAACAATTCAAACAAAGAAGAAATCATTAACATTCTAAAAATAATAAAAAATAACATAGCCAACGGAAATGATGGTATTGTAAACAAAACTCTAAAATATTCTAGTTAATTTCAAAGCACCTAATAAAAATTTCTCGAAGATTTTTTAGAGAAGGGAAGTTTAAGGAAAATAAATAAGTGGTTTATGTCAGTGAAAACTGATATTCTTGTATAGAGTTAATAGAGAGAAATAAAATTTTTCATATTTCAGAACAATATCGTTGCTACAAACACCATTCGAAGTGTTGACAGGAATCATCAATAACTGGCTAAAGAACGTAGTTGAAAGAATACATTCATACCAAGCAGGTTTTGGTAAGCATCTTGCAACAATCCACAGGATCGAAACACTGAAGCGAATGATTACGAAAAGTGTAACGAGTTAGCTTCGACTTAAGATATTTTTCATTGGCTTCAAGATAGTTTTCAACTCAGTTTCACACAGTTTTATCTGTCTTTCATTCAGAGAACATGGCGTACCTAAATCATTAATAAAAAAGATCATGTACCTCTACAGTCAGGTAAAAGTAGTTGAAGGAGAACAGCATTCCAAAACAACAAGGATTCCAAAAGGAGCCATGCAAGATGACAGCTTATTATCCACTCTTCATATTTTGGCACTGGATAGCATTATGTATCGCCTAAAAGATAATACTTGCGAAGAAGTAAGCCCAGAAACCGATGAAGTGTAGCTCATGACTTTTGAAGACGACGTAGTTGCATTTTCAAAGACGATCCTCAAGTAGTGGATCTTGCTCAATAACTTGCAAAACTTGAACAAATCACAGAACTTGAAATATATATGTCAACAAATCTAAGATCATGTGCAAGGAGAAAGTACCTAAAATACAAGAAAAATACCTGGCACTTTGATCAACAGACTTCTGTGGAAGTTTCACGGTGAAATATGTGACCACTTTTTCCAAGTTGCAAGACACCTGAACTGTCACCGAGCTTCTAGATACTGTGATAGCACAAAGAACCATCCAAGAGCAAGAATCCTTGCAGTTTCACACGCAGGAGATACATTGACTAACTTACTCAGAAAGAAAGTTCTAAATACTGAAGTGAATAACCAATCAATACAGGGAACAACCAAGATGAAATATCTGGGAGCAGTTTTCAAGACTTCGGAACTGAGTGCAGAAGCAATCTTGGACTAGTTAGTGAGGACAACACGAGACTTAAAGCTGTCAAGCTACCTTCTAGAATGAACCATCTTGAAAAGAAAACCAAAAGAAGGGTTGTCTTGTCAATAACACTTTCATCTCTACTATATAGCTGCCAGAGATGAAAAAAATCGTCATTATCAAGAAAGGACTCAACGAACTTTCTAGAAATATACAGAAAAAAGATTAAAAACCTGGAGAATATGAGCTTCAACCTGCAAGATGAAGTTATAAACGTCTGTGAACTTGCAGAACAAAGAACCCAAACCTTCAGTGAATAAGAAACTGTGGATGCTCAACTGGAACCAGCACGCAAAAAAGCTGTCTGGGAACCTGGAACACCATAATATCTCAGTGAATGAATATCTCTGAAATAAGCGCTTCAGGAAAACGTGGTCATAGAACATCTGAAACAATACGAGGAACCGGTTCCACCTGATCATGAACCTCAACTTCACAAAAACCTAAACATAACCTGAAAAATAACGCTATGAACCCCCCAACCCATCTAGGATAAGAGCAGAATTTTCTCTCCTAACCTGGAATACTCCGGACTGTGTTGGAGTCCTCTGTACTCCAAAGAAAAGCACAAGACAGCTACAAAGAGAGGAACAATCTAGCACAGCAGTAGAAGCCACCTGAACCTCAACAGACACCACAAGTCACTTCAGCCGGACAATAACCGATCTTTTCAAGTTTGGATGAAGATGTGAATGAACCTGAAACCTTCTGCATCGCCTGCAAAATACAATCTTGATAAAGTCCTACTCAACCATATTCAACGACCCACCATTGAATAAGGATAAACCACCTAAACATCAACATGTAATACAAACTTATCCCAACGGGATAGAAATCGCCCTTCTGGAACTCAGATGTGGATATGAATGAGCTTAAAACCTGCTGCGCCACCTGAAATATGAATCTTGATTAAGTATTGCTGGGAAGGCTCTAATAAGCGTCAATAAGCATCTGTATCTATATCATACGTTACCTGAACCGCTGGATCACCTTGGCTGGTATCTCATTAACACTCGCAGTCGTGTTTGTTGCTTTTTTTTAAATTCTGGATTGCATTTTGGGAAATCCAACACAAGATTCACGAAAAAGTAAGATGTTATTGAGATATGAGGGATCCTGCTACTCAATAGCACCTATTAATGGAAATGACGTAATATCAAAAATAGTTTTACTATAGAGAGTATGGGCAGGATCACAGGTGCATGAAAAGTTAGGCCCTCGGAGTCCATTCCCACTGCCACGATACTCCCTTAAAATCTAATCTAATCTAGTCCATGTGAGTTACACCAGAATCTTAACACTTGGCTCTACCGAGAATAAGCCAATTTTTTCTATGTACAGTAAACTTCTCAAAATACACAAAGTTCGATCCTGCATTACTGCAGAAAAACTGCAGCTAAAATCTCAAGAAGAACTACCTTCACTGGGAGACCTCTACTCTGCAAGAAACACAACTATTATTCATACATATATTGAAACCCAAACTGCTAGAAAGAGGGTAAATGTCAATACTGGGTAACAATGAGTTAAATGTCACGTCTATGGACGTGTTTAGGAAGTTTATTTTATACGACAACAACGGGGTAGTGTTCTCTTGTTATATGTCACTTAGAATTTTGTTAAGGAAAGCATTTTGTCAAAACCTTGCTTCGCCTTGTGGATGAAATGAAGAAAACGCTGTATTAAACATCCAAAGGAATCTTTTCACCGAGTTGTTACAGCACATAGTAAAATTTACTCCTTAAGTAAACTCTAGTAAGAGGAGCAGATCAAAGAACTCCATTTATTGAACAGGTTGAAAAAAGTCTTTTGAGAAAGTTAAGACTGAAAGATAGTAATGGGACTAATATAGACCTGTTTTCTTCCCTTGTAAAGATTAATCAGCATGATAAGACAATTAAAAAAGTTAGACTGAAAGTGTATGAAAAGCCATATGGATTTCATGAAAAACTAAGATTCGCAGCCCAAAATTTAGTAGTTTTATTTTATCTAAGATATACTTAGAATAAGGGAAAAGGCATTGTGACTAAATTTATACTAAAAGAAAACTTAGAACCAAGAGTTAAAGTTTGTAGAATGTTGGACATGACAGAAGGTGAAATGAGAGACTGTATTTTGAATTTAAAGAGAGAAAATGTTTCTATCTCTTTTCCAGCGTTAGCTTATTTATTGGAATGCGCTTTATCTTCTTCAGTTTACTTTTAAAAAAATATATTCTTCCAGAATTTAGTGACCAATTTTTTCGAGCTGATCGCATTCTTGTTGTATTTATTAAGTTTAGTCCCTATTTGTAAGTTTTTCATGAAGAGAAGGACAATGGAAGTAACATATATGGATGAAAACTATTTAAAAATGTATCCTAATCGTTCTGTTGCTATTTTATTAACTCCAAGTATATGTGAGTTTTTTTACTGCTTTAGATATACAAAACCATACCTGGAAAGAAAAGGATATGTTTGGTTTAGATCCACAAATTGCATCAATAATAAAATTTTTCCATGCAAGGGTTTTGTTAGGGTAATTAATGAAGAGATTTATGAAGTGAACATTCAAGTAGAAGCAGATAAAGAAATAATAAAGGCACATTTGCGACCAATGCTTTTATGAAGACATTATTATTATGCTGAGATTCATTCACTATTTTTCTTAATGGAGAGAACTGTTTCTCTGGCATGAATGGAACAGGTGTTAAGTTCTTTTTGTTATAAGAATCAAACTTATAATAGGTCTGATTTGATAAAAAAATACGAGTTGCTACTTATTTTGTCAAAAAATCAACTTAATCCTATGTTCTTAATAGTTTGGTTTAAAAAATCTGTGAATTTGAAACAAATAAATACTACAAATAAGAAGTTATTGTATATGATGTATAGATGAAAATTCAAATTGTTGGAGTATAGTATTCTTTTTGCTATGCCTCTGGACTTGTGCTATTGGCTTCTGTTATTTACAAATAGATCAAGCACATGTTTAACCAGTCACTTGGTTACAAATTGCTTTTAATCAGTTGATGAGTAGAACTGGAAGTTAAACGTGCATAAAAAGATACACCAGGAAATTTTATTTCAATAAGAATAAGAATATTTTGCTTTTCTTATTTTTATTCGTATTTTTATTGCAGTTGAGCCTTTCTATATTCCACTTGATGGAGATATTCTTTAAATGTACAGAGACTGCTTAATAGTTTGTATTTTTAACTAAGAGTAGCTTAATAAGTGAGAGCCTGATATGGATTCAAAGATTTTAAACATTGTTTGGTAATTTATTGATGCAAGTTTTTTTGCTTATGTTCACGTATTAAGTCTGGTGATACCCACTTTTACAAACTAAACTAACTCCTACGGTACTACTTTAACTACTTTTACTTTAAATACCTCAACCTCAATACAACATACAAGACACAACAACACCTTCCCTTCGTTAACGTAGCACTTCTCAAGAAATTTATTAAACATATTTTTACCACTCAACTTTGTCATTATATCGGACGAGTTTTCACTTGTTAGTACATATTGCAACTTTGTTTTCATAGCAGACACTTCCTGGGCAACATATTTATATCTGGTGTCAAGATGCTTTAATCTTCCGGTCGCAATTTCTCCTTGGCACAATCTAAGAGCTGGCTGGTTGTCAATCAAAATCACCGCCTTAAAGTCAACATCCATTTCCTTCAGCAGGCTATAAATAACTCTCAGATCTTTTATAGAACAGCTTATACCTACATATTCTGCTTCTGTAGATGATGTAGCTACGATGGGCTCTGTCTTCCTTCTATATAATACAACATTATCATTGAGAAGGATCAGATTTCCGTATACACTTTTTTGATCTTCACCATTTGCATGTGAACTGTCAGTGAGTAAATACACTGTGTTCGCTGAATCTTTTAAGGACTCGTATTTCAGCTTCTTGTTTCTCGTTTTAAATAAATACATCAGTGCTCCCTTTGATTGTTCCAGACAGTTTTGAGTCGGGTTCTTCAGTCTAGTTGACAACATGTGAATACAAAAGCTCATTTCCAGTCTTTCGCAGACTGTTATGTAGTTCAGCAGAACTACAATTTGGTGGTATTCTCTTACAACATAAAGCTTGTTTGTGTCGTCAGCAATATGATCCTTATTCATTGGCGTTTCCAGTTTGTTCTTCGACACTTCCGGTCGATGTTGTTGAAAACCAATCACAATTTGGTTATGTAAATTTACATAGCATGTCTTATTTTTTCCTTTAATTAAACATAATCCCACGCAGGTCTCGGCAACAGGACTAGACGTCAGCTTAAACCTTTCAGACATCATGTTCTCAAGTACATCGACTTCTTTTTCTTCGCCACTATATAGTAGGTCGTCCACATAGACTAATATAATTAGTTTCTTCTCCCTTCTTTCATTTGTGAACAGACATTTTTCACTTAATAATGGCTTTAATCCAGCTGAAATTAGGGTTTCGAAAATTGTTTTGTGTACCAATATGGGGTTTAAGTTGTTAGTTATTTCATAAGTAGTTTGAGGAATATGATTGGTTAGATTATATAAATTGATTGGATATACATTATGGAAAAAAAGGACAGAGTTAAGAATAATTGAAATCCAACATAAAAACCAATAAAAAAAAGAAAGACAATCAAGACATCGCATATCAAAGAACGGGATTAGAAGGATATAATCGAAGTTAAGTATAGTAACACTAAACCTCAATAAGTATCCACACATGCGCACTCAGCAGTTTGACGAGATCATCCTAAACTGTTCTACTTGTGCCATATCTTTGGCACATTCCTCAGGCCACATAATGACGTGCAGATTTTCCAGAAATATTTATTCTCTTCTCTCTTGGGATGTCCTTTTGGAAGTTCAATAAATATTGGTTTGTTTAGCGTACCGTATATAAATGCACCGGTTATGTCCAACTGACGTAACCAGGTCTTGAACTGTAGAGCAATACATAAGAAAATACGTATAGTTGCTACTGGTGCAACTGGGGCGTAATATTCCGGAACTTTTCTTCTAGTGTTTGCTCCATACTTGTTGTTTTTGACACATAAGCGAACCTTGGCGAGAACCTCGTTGTTCATGTTCCGTTTAACTTTGAGCAGTTCCCCCAGATTAATCACTTGGGTAGGAGAATCTGGACGTGGTACAACTGCAAACGTACTAGTAGTCTCTAAAGATTCGATTTCTTTGATATAAGTTACATACCAAGCTGATGAATCTTTTCCACCATTAATCTGCTCAAAATTTTGTGGAGGAATAGTTGACAAATCAATATTTGCAGATAAAGAAGAATTTAATGCGTGAAGATTCATGCGACCTCTCTGGCCACTCATAACGTTTTCTTGGGATATGTCGAAGCTTCCTAGCGTGTTACTAGATGATTTGTGTAGTGTGAACGCTTCAGTATTTTCAGTTGGTGATGTAACTTGCTCATTTTCCTTCCCTTCTTCCTTTGAGTGGTCATCGCCAGATAATTCTGCTGTTTCTTCGTGGTGTTCTTGCAGTTTGAGGATATCTTGGGTAGTATGTTGGACAACTTTATCTATTTTTGGAATATTTGATGCTGTTGAATATCTGGAATTTTGATGGATGAACTTTTCATATGCTGAGTTGATGGTTCCTACTTCGTCTAGCTTAGTTGTTCTTACGCGCACTATCTTCCCATTCTTACAGTTGACACATATACTTACTTTGGATTCGCTGTCTTGACCAAGATATATAACTGGTATTGTGGTTTGAAGCTTTTTCTTTTTACATAAAAGTGCGTATTCTCCTACTCCAAATAGTTTGAACTCATCAAGCTTAGGGTATTTGTTGAATACAAGTTTATATGAAGAAGTTCCGTTTTTCTGGTAATGCAGTTGTTAATATGGCAGCTGTGGTTCGCGCAGTAGCACCAATATTTCTCAGATATATTTTCTTGGATTAAGAGAGACATCATCATTTCCAGAAGCGCGCGGTTTTGACGTTCTATTTTTTCATTTTCTGAAGGAAAATATTCATTAGAATATTCTCTTATTATATTTTTCTTAGAACAATATTCATTCAACTTTGCAAATTCTGTACCTCTGTCGCTGAAGATGTATTTAACACATTTATTATGAAGCTGTCTTACTCCTTTTATATTTTTTTTTACTAATCCAGATATATGTGATTTATTCTTGACAAGGATAGGTGTTAGAAAACCAGAGTAATAACAAACAATGTGACAGATATATCTAAAGTTGTTGATAGATGATGGAAGTTTTCCAATTGTGTCGAGATGGATCTTTTCCCAAGGATAAGTGGCTTTCCATAGTTTTGAGGTGTCGTAATTCACCGTTTTACTTTTTTTTCTGGAACATCTTTCCTGCTGAACATCCGATACAGTACGACTGTGTCATTGGTTTGAGCTCAGTGGACAGTATATATCTGACGTTGATATGACCAAGTCTGTAGTGCATGAGATCTGTAGCTGAAATATTTAACCGAAGTATTACAATGTTATTTTCTGGGTTGTTTGTTCCATGCAGAAAGAAGTGCCCTTTTTGTCTTTCAAATGTAAATACGGTGTAGCCGTTTTTAGTAAGCGTGCTCCTCCTGTGGTCTTTGTGAACAGCATAGCCATCGTCAACTAACAATGACTCGCTAATGATGGTTTGCTTTTCTTTAAGCATTGGAACATATACTACATCTTTGAGCTGTAAAACTGTGGTATTGAGTAGTAGGATATGTATGTTCCCTTTCACTGTGTCGAAGTTTACCTCTTCTAATTCTCCAGACAAAGATACTCGAGTTTCAGGGGATGTATTACGCAAAAGATGTTTATCACCAGTAACATGACGTGTCAATCCAGAGTTCAACAGAGCTTTAATACACAGATTCCTGAATCTGCAGTTGCATGGTTGGTCCTCTACTATATTCTTTCTAATATTTATATTCATTTTTAGGATATTGAAGTTCAAGTGGTATGGAGTTGTTTCATCCTCATCATCAGATGGAGTGAAAGATGGTTCGAGGTTTGACTCTTCAATATCATTGTGGTCACATGTATCTTCGTAATCGTCCTCTTGAAGAATATTTATTTTATTGACACGGATGACTTGGACAGAACAGGTTTTCCATTTACGATCATTGCTTCCTCACTTCCAGCAAGCATATTCTTCATTTGGACAAGAGTTGAGTTTGTGTCCAAATCATCCACATTTCATGCAACGTTTCTTTGGTTGAAATGTTTTCGTGTTTGTTACTTCGGTCTTATTTACACTTATTTGCTTCGTTCTTGATGATATTTGTTCTGGACATCGCAAACTCATATTAGATGCCACTTTCAGGAAATACGATATGGTGTCATTTAAGTTTCTGTATTGCATATTGTCTTGTAAACCTAGAATATGTTATCAGAAAGGTTGAACATGAATTCTTCTTTGATTTCTCTGCTGTCAGTTCCTCCGTCTAATTTAAATTGAGCAAATCCTTTTCTGCATATGTTTATATAGGAGTTTAGATCACGATATTGAAATTTCTGGAGTCGTAGTTTTGCAGAGAGTTTTAAAGTTTGCTTGTCCTTCTCATAATGAAACCTGATTGCATTGTAACCTTGGAATAAAGATTCAGCATTGCCCACACAATGTACCAGCTCTACAGTCATGGTCATCGTAAGTATGTGTTTAACATCACTAACATCACTTGCATATTGGAGTTTAGCGTCATAGAAATGTTCTACTTCATAGCAGGCCACTACATCATCGTCGATTTTTTATACATGTGCTTTCATGGGTATCTTGAACAAATCAAAATACGCTTCATTGGAAAATTTTTGTTTAGTGTTGAACTGCTGCAATATTGAATGGATTGGAACCTTTAGCTTTTCGAATCATCTCCTTGGCCACTTCTGAATGTTTTTTGTCTTTCTCTACTAGCTGGTGAGGATGTACATGGTAATTGATATACATAGATAAGTGTTTCTTTCCAAGATAAGCTAGAAGCGATGCCTGCCACTCTCTGAAGATAACTCTTTGGGTTCCAAGTTTAGGCAACTGATTATCCTGCTTCTCATAGTTCATGATTCTGCTTTTATTGTCTTTTGTCTTGGATTTTTGTCTTTTGGTTTATTTGCTACTCGTTTTATTTCGTAGGATACCTGGGAGTACAACTTTGGAATAGTGTTCGTGTACCCCTCTCCAACACTTGACATACTTGAAGTGCAAACATTACCAAAATCGTGTGACAGTCTTGCTAGTATCGCGAAAACAATGCCAAAAGAGAAATTAGACAACTTGTTTATTTGTTTATCTCTTCGAATATTTTCTTTAAATAAATATGATATCGGTCAAAGAAGTTATTTAGTATATGAGTAATTTATGGATAAAAATTATTCTCTCAAGTTATTGTCCCTTACTTCCGGACACTTTTAGAACCAGATTTATCTCGATCTTGGCTCATAAGTTGAAGGCTTTTAGGCTCTTAACCTATTGACACAAGCTGTGTTTTTGCTTATTTTTACGTATTAAGTCTGATGATACCCACCTTTACAAACTAAACTAACTCCTACGGTACTACTTTAACTATCTTCACTTTAAATACCGCAACCTCAATACAACACACAACACACAACAACACCTTCCCTTAATTAACGTAGCACTTCTCAAGAAATTTATTAAACATATTTTTACCACTCAACTTTGTCATTATATCGGACGAGTTTTCACTTGTTAGTACATATTGCAACTTTGTTTTCATAGCAGACACTTCCTGGGCAACATATTTATATCTGGTGTCAAGATGCTTTAATCTTCCGGTCGCAATTTCTCCTTGGCACAATCTAAGAGCTGGCTGGTTGTCAATCAAAATCACCGCCTTAAAGTCAACATCCATTTCCTTCAGCAGGCTATAAATAACTCTCAGATCTTTTATAGAACAGTTTATACCTACATATTCTGCTTCTGTAGATGATGTAGCTACGATGGTCTCTGTCTTCCTTCTATATAATACAACATTATCATTGAGAAGGATCAGATTTCCGTATACACTTTTTCGATCTTCACCATTTGCATGTGAACTGTCAGTGAGTAAATACACTGTGTTCGCTGAATCTTTTAAGGACTCGTATTTCAGCTTCTTGTTTCTCGTTTTAAATAAATACATCAGTGCTCCCTTTGATTGTTCCAGACAGTTTTGAGTCGGGTTCTTCAGTCTAGTTGACAACATGTGAATACAAAAGCTCATTTCCAGTCTTTCGCAGACTGTTATGTAGTTCAGCAGAACTACAATTTGGTGGTATTCTCTTACAACATAAAGCTTGTTTGTGTCGTCAGCAATATGATCCTTATTCATTGGCGTTTCCAGTTTGTTCTTCGACACTTCCGGTCGATGTTGTTGAAAACCAATCACAATTTGGTTATGTAAATTTACATAGCATGTCTTATTTTTTCCTTTAATTAAACATAATCCCACGCAGGTCTCGGCAACAGGACTAGACGTCAGCTTAAACCTTTCAGACATCATGTTCTCAAGTACATCGACTTCTTTTTCTTCGCCACTATATAGTAGGTCGTCCACATAGACTAATACAATTAGTTTCTTCTCCCTTCTTTCATTTGTGAACAGACATTTTTCACTTAATAATGGCTTTAATCCAGCTGAAATTAGGGTTTCGAAAATTGTTTTGTGTACCAATGTGGGGTTTAAGTTGTTAGTTATTTCATAAGTAGTTTGAGGAATATGATTGGTTAGATTATATAAATTGATTGGATATACATTATGGAAAAAAAGGACAGAGTTAAGAATAATTGAAATCCAACATAAAAACCAATAAAAAAAAGAAAGACAATCAAGACATCGCATATCAAAGAACGGGATTAGAAGGATATAATCGAAGTTAAGTATAGTAACACTAAACCTCAATAAGTATCCACACATGCGCACTCAGCAGTTTGACGAGATCATCCTAAACTGTTCTACTTGTGCCATATCTTTGGCACATTCCTCAGGCCACATAATGACGTGCAGATTTTCCAGAAATATTTATTCTCTTCTCTCTTGGGATGTCCTTTTGGAAGTTCAATAAATATTGGTTTGTTTAGCGTACCGTATATAAATGCACCGGTTATGTCCAACTGACGTAACCAGGTCTTGAACTGTAGAGCAATACATAAGAAAATACGTATAGTTGCTACTGGTGCAACTGGGGCGTAATATTCCGGAACTTTTCTTCTAGTGTTTGCTCCATATTTGTTGTTTTTGACACATAAGCGAACCTTGGCGAGAACCTCGTTGTTCATGTTCCGTTTAACTTTGAGCAGTTCCCCCAGATTAATCACTTGGGTAGGAGAATCTGGACGTGGTACAACTGCAAACGTACTAGTAGTCTCTAAAGATTCGATTTCTTTGATATAAGTTACATACCAAGCTGATGAATCTTTTCCACCATTAATCTGCTCAAAATTTTGTGGAGGAATAGTTGACAAATCAATATTTGCAGATAAAGAAGAATTTAATGCGTGAAGATTCATGCGACCTCTCTGGCCACTCATAACGTTTTCTTGGGATATGTCGAAGCTTCCTAGCGTGTTACTAGATGATTTGTGTAGTGTGAACGCTTCAGTATTTTCAGTTGGTGATATAACTTGCTCATTTTCCTTCCCTTCTTCCTTTGAGTGGTCATCGCCAGATAATTCTGCTGTTTCTTCGTGGTGTTCTTGCAGTTTGAGGATATCTTGGGTAGTATGTTGGACAACTTTATCTATTTTTGGAATATTTGATGCTGTTGAATATCTGGAATTTTGATGGATGAACTTTTCATATGCTGAGTTGATGGTTCCTACTTCGTCTAGCTTAGTTGTTCTTACGCGCACTATCTTCCCATTCTTACAGTTGACACATATACTTACTTTGGATTCGCTGTCTTGACCAAGATATATAACTGGTATTGTGGTTTGAAGCTTTTTCTTTTTACATAAAAGTGCGTATTCTCCTACTCCAAATAGTTTGAACTCATCAAGCTTAGGGTATTTGTTGAATACAAGTTTATATGAAGAAGTTCCGTTTTTCTGGTAATGCAGTTGTTAATATGGCAGCTGTGGTTCGCGCAGTAGCACCAATATTTCTCAGATATATTTTCTTGGATTAAGAGAGACATCATCATTTCCAGAAGCGCGCGGTTTTGACGTTCTATTTTTTCATTTTCTGAAGGAAAATATTCATTAGAATATTCTCTTATTATATTTTTCTTAGAACAATATTCATTCAACTTTGCAAATTCTGTACCTCTGTCGCTGAAGATGTATTTAACACATTTATTATGAAGCTGTCTTACTCCTTTTATATTTTTTTTTACTAATCCAGATATATGTGATTTATTCTTGACAAGGATAGGTGTTAGAAAACCAGAGTAATAACAAACAATGTGACAGATATATCTAAAGTTGTTGATAGATGATGGAAGTTTTCCAATTGTGTCGAGATGGATCTTTTCCCAAGGATAAGTGGCTTTCCATAGTTTTGAGGTGTCGTAATTCACCGTTTTACTTTTTTTTCTGGAACATCTTTCCTGCTGAACATCCGATACAGTACGACTGTGTCATTGGTTTGAGCTCAGTGGACAGTATATATCTGACGTTGATATGACCAAGTCTGTAGTGCATGAGATCTGTAGCTGAAATATTTAACCGAAGTATTACAATGTTATTTTCTGGGTTGTTTGTTCCATGCAGAAAGAAGTGCCCTTTTTGTCTTTCAAATGTAAATACGGTGTAGCCGTTTTTAGTAAGCGTGTTCCTCCTGTGGTCTTTGTGAACAGCATAGCCATCGTCAACTAACAATGACTCGCTAATGATGGTTTGCTTTTCTTTAAGCATTGGAACATATACTACATCTTTGAGCTGTAAAACTGTGGTATTGAGTAGTAGGATATGTATGTTCCCTTTCACTGTGTCGAAGTTTACCTCTTCTAATTCTCCAGACAAAGATACTCGAGTTTCAGGGGATGTATTACGCAAAAGATGTTTATCACCAGTAACATGACGTGTCAATCCAGAGTTCAACAGAGCTTTAATACACAGATTCCTGAATCTGCAGTTGCATGGTTGGTCCTCTACTATATTCTTTCTAATATTTATATTCATTTTTAGGATATTGAAGTTCAAGTGGTATGGAGTTGTTTCATCCTCATCATCAGATGGAGTGAAAGATGGTTCGAGGTTTGACTCTTCAATATCATTGTGGTCACATGTATCTTCGTAATCGTCCTCTTGAAGAATATTTATTTTATTGACACGGATGACTTGGACAGAACAGGTTTTCCATTTACGATCATTGCTTCCTCACTTCCAGCAAGCATATTCTTCATTTGGACAAGAGTTGAGTTTGTGTCCAAATCATCCACATTTCATGCAACGTTTCTTTGGTTGAAATGTTTTCGTGTTTGTTACTTCGGTCTTATTTACACTTATTTGCTTCGTTCTTGATGATATTTGTTCTGGACATCGCAAACTCATATTAGATGCCACTTTCAGGAAATACGATATGGTGTCATTTAAGTTTCTGTATTGCATATTGTCTTGTGAACCTAGAATATGTTATCAGAAAGGTTGAACATGAATTCTTCTTTGATTTCTCTGCTGTCAGTTCCTCCGTCTAATTTAAATTGAGCAAATCCTTTTCTGCATATGTTTATATAGGAGTTTAGATCACGATATTGAAATTTCTGGAGTCGTAGTTTTGCAGAGAGTTTTAAAGTTTGCTTGTCCTTCTCATAATGAAACCTGATTGCATTGTAACCTTGGAATAAAGATTCAGCATTGCCCACACAATGTACCAGCTCTACAGTCATGGTCATCGTAAGTATGTGTTTAACATCACTAACATCACTTGCATATTGGAGTTTAGCGTCATAGAAATGTTCTTCTTCATAGCAGGCCACTACATCATCGTCGATTTTTTATACATGTGCTTTCATGGGTATCTTGAACAAATCAAAATACGCTTCATTGGAAAATTTTTGTTTAGTGTTGAACTGCTGCAATATTGAATGGATTGGAACCTTTAGCTTTTCGAATCATCTCCTTGGCCACTTCTGAATGTTTTTTGTCTTTCTCTACTAGCTGGTGAGGATGTACATGGTAATTGATATACATAGATAAGTGTTTCTTTCCAAGATAAGCTAGAAGTGATGCCTGCCACTCTCTGAAGATAACTCTTTGGGTTCCAAGTTTAGGCAACTGATTATCCTGCTTCTCATAGTTCATGATTCTGCTTTTATTGTCTTTTGTCTTGGATTTTTGTCTTTTGGTTTATTTGCTACTCGTTTTATTTCGTAGGATACCTGGGAGTACAACTTTGGAATAGTGTTCGTGTACCCCTCTCCAACACTTGACATACTTGAAGTGCAAACATTACCAAAATCGTGTGACAGTCTTGCTAGTATCGCGAAAACAATGCCAAAAGAGAAATTAGACAACTTGTTTATTTGTTTATCTCTTCGAATATTTTCTTTAAATAAATATGATATCGGTCAAAGAAGTTATTTAGTATATGAGTAATTTATGGATAAAAATTATTCTCTCAAGTTATTGTCCCTTACTTCCGGACACTTTTAGAACCAGATTTATCTCGATCTTGGCTCATAAGTTGAAGGCTTTTAGGCTCTTAACCTATTGACACAAGCTGTGTTTTTGCTTATTTTTACGTATTAAGTCTGATGATACCCACCTTTACAAACTAAACTAACTCCTACGGTACTACTTTAACTATCTTCACTTTAAATACCGCAACCTCAATACAACACACAACACACAACAACATAATTCTTTAAAGTTTTCCTTGGGACTTAGTTCAAGCTTAACGGCATCACTTATATTGTACCCTTTTTTCTGGGAAAAGAACATTACGTACTAAGCATACTGCCGAAAGGTTTGAAGTTAGTGCCTTTTAATTTATTACAAAATGTCTTTCTGTAACAAACATAAGATAGACTACCTTTTATTGTGGCTTTATTTATACAGAGTTCCTGTCGCAATGTGTTAATGGATTTGTAACTTCAATCGAAATTATGGAGTAAAGAGACAAGTAGTTGTTCTATAACTTGTAGTTTAGAATGATTTCTTAAGGTCGATGAGGGGTTCCATGATATGTACAATTTTTATGTTCCCATAACGGGATCACACAAGTTATAGATGCTCCATAAAAAGCCGGCATTTTTTCTTTATGTATTAGCTCGTGACCTCGTTGAAAGTTCAGCTACCCTAAAAATACAGAAAGGTGATTACCTGAAATCTATAAGAATTAATTTTTTGCTGCTGGAAAAAGTGCTAAGATGAAAATACACAAGTAGATCTTCGCCACAAGACTCTTAATATGAAATGCTTTCATCTCACATCGCCGCTTGATAGAGGATTCTTTCTAACTGGGCAGTACCAACTCATAATTATGGTTCCTTTCAACTCTGCCGTCTTAAGGTTACTTTTCTGAGAAGGTTATTACAGGATATTGATTGACCATTGTCTTAAAGGGCACTGAACCCCATCTTGGTCGGTCTCTTCATTATCAAACAATCTATAAAAAAGTCACAATGAAAACAAACACCTTGATTAAAAAGATTGGTATATATCACACTAATGACAACAGAGTATATTCAAATGGTCTGTAATTTGTTCAAAGCTTTATCATTGATATTTGATCTGGAATTAATAATTTCTCGCGGCTGATAATTTTCTTTGCTTTTTTCTTGCTTTTATATGTTGCTCTGCAGAGTGAAAGCTCCACGTTGAGTAATTGAGGGTATTCAAAACTACTTAAAACCCCCTCAACGCTCGCATTGGATGTTTGAAATGGATTCCTCATTCAATTTCTCAACGAATTACTTGTTTTTCATTCCCTCCTCGCTCAATACAGTACCTAGTCTCGCTCATTTAGGTCGATCAGTTCCTCATTTCTAACTCACTTCTTATTCAATATCATATCGAGAATTTCTCAGACGTACATAGTCAGGCGTAAGCTCCTAGAAATTTGCAAGTTGTCCTAGCTGAGAGCTGGCTTTGCGCTCCTATTTATTTGCCTCTTCCCATGATCTGTATATCTTAATTCTGATTCAACTTCGTTTTGGATAAATTCTATACTTCTAGCCGTTTGGGCAAAATTGCTCAACGCCCTGGAAGGTTATTTCAATTAAGACCCAAAAGTTTCTAAATATACTTTGTCAAGGAGAATACTACTTGTTCTTGTTTGTGAGATAAGCAAAAAAAAACTTATCGGGAACTTTTCTCATATCTTCCTCTTGTTTCTCATATATCTATTCTTAGGTATATGGTGAAGTAGTCGAAGTTTGGTTTTTGTCAGATTTATTTGGAAAGCTTTTTAGATGATATGAATGTTACTTTAAGCCTTTTATTTTCTAGAAGGGGGGGGGGGATAATTCTGATGAGCTATGTCTTCTGTTTCGAGAATACGATGTTTATGTTTATTTTATCTAGGCTTCCTTGCTTCGATGTTTTAGTACTTTATTCTGGCGACATGTTCTTATATAAAAGGTTAGACTAAAATGTGGTTAGTACTAGAACTAGAAAACAGCTGAACTTGTTCATGTTGCTAGCTGATCTTCTAAATGCTCAGATACTACTTTCTTCACAAAAACTAAATCGTGTCTTTTGTTATATTTTTTCATTTTTACAGTATCTTGAAATTTAATCTTTCAACACCCTAATCTGGTACACAAACGCACCAGATCACTATATTTTTATTGTGCTCTAGTTGAAACATTAGTTCTAGATGCTGCTGCATCTCATCAATGTCCTTAGTCAGATGGATTGAAGTTCCCTACTGGAAAAAGTAAATACACCCTCTGTAGTTTTTATGGTGTTCGATAAAAACACCTTCTGTTCCTTAACATGATAGTTCCTGTGATTCTTTGAAATCATACGAGTTTAGTTCATGTGGCGTGGGCATATCTAGAGAAGTTTCAGGGTCGCAATTATTACTTTCAGTTAGGTTGCAAGAGACTACCAATGCTATGAGTTAAGAGGGTTATCACTTTTGTTAAGGCAGGTTTGTTTATGCTAGGCATACATATGTCAAGAAGCGTGTCATCCCTCGTTGGTCTAATCATTCTCATACTTTTTAAATTGCACATACTGTCCCAGAAAAGAGACAAGATGTACTGTTTTCTGAAACGTAAGCAAGTCTTTTTCTCCGGAAAAGCACAAACAACCGAACATTGGGGCAAGGATTCAACACACCTGCTATTTATATGCAATTAATCAAAACAAAAAATACGGTAATTTTATAACTCCTATCCTAACAAACTAGCAAAAGCTTTTTCTGTAGGCTTTATCTTTTGTAGTGTGTGTATTTTAACAGACCTCCTATTTTAGGCTATTCTTTTCGATTTGTATGAATGAATTTCTCAAAATAAGGGAACAATATTATATGAAAGGGGAAATATATGTACAAAAGAAAAAGATGGTATAAAAAAATATTTCTAATCAGACCACATCGGGCAAAGGATCATTCTTACAAAATTCCCAGAGCAACCTCAAACAGACAAAATTAATGATATCTTGAAGCTATTTTTTGCACTCAATTAAAACGTTCGACCTGATTTTACACGTTCTACAATGCGAAAAAATAAAGAATTTTTTTTATTAAGACATCAAGTCAAACAGCACGCAGCCCAGTACCAGTATAGGAGAAAGTAGAAGAAGTACAAGATGTTGAGTAATATGGCACAGTTGACGTTCTTGAAGATAACCTAACACTAGGTGCGACCAAAATGAAATAATATTTAGTCCATTGATGAGGCATAGGGTAAGTTTTATAAAATAAAATTATGCAACAGGAACACCTATAGTCTCTACTATAACAAAACATATTAGTGCTTTAGCTATCTTCTTCAAGTGCAGCAAACAAGCTTCACTCATTCAAGTTCTTACTCACTTCATGAAATTCATGATGGGGGATTATAATTGAAAAATGTATTTTACAACCTTCTGATCATGGTTAATTTTGAAGCCAAACTAGAAAATTCCTTTATATGATGAAGGCAAATTACATATTCTTGACATTGTTTCCTTAAAATTATCGAGTTTTCGTGTTTCTTCCCCTGAATATTCTTGAGATGATTCTTTACTGTTTCGTAATCTGTTGAATCTGGATATTAGAAAAGTTTCGTTTATTGCATATGTTACAAATACTCTGTATAAGGTCCATTTACGTTCTTGCTCGTCTTTTTCTCGCTAGCTGTACCAACATTGCTCCTTTATGGGGGGTTCACCTGAGTATTCTGGTTTGGTATTATTTGAATTTTTATTTCTGTTTTAAAAATTGGAATTATATTACACTTATTATTAAAAGATCAATGAGAAAATTGTTATGAAATAGGCTGGTTTGTAAAAATATCTCTGTTTACAGCAAAGTAAAGTTTTGCTGGTAAACAGTGTTGCATTACCATAAATAGAAAATGGAAACCATTCGAGGATCTATCGAAGCAAGCAATCAATTCATATCAAAGAATCATGTAAACCTTAACTTCCGAGCCTTGACTTCCGATGAAATATCCACTTTGAAACAGTTTCACAATACTAGTAAAACATTTTCGCCTTAATTTTTCAGGTACTTCTCAGGACTTCAACAATATCAAAGTTCTGATGGAGAATCCCCCTTTGGATATTTCCCTTTTTCGAAACAACCACTTTTCCGGTTTTATTTTCCTTGGGGAATTTATAAAAAACTCAACAGTAAAAACGAAAGATGGGTTTCCTCTTCCCTGTGGCGTTTATAATTCAGTTTTGGATAACTGTGTACTTCTTGGATGTTCAAGAATATCCAACTGTTCTCTAATTTCTACTTGCTATATTGAAAAGAAGTGTATTTTATTGAATTGTGGAACAATAACTGTAGATTTATTTTTTCATAAGCTTATAGAGAGGTATTTCAAGTTTTGGAATTGGGCAGGATGTTAAAGTTGTGAACTCTGCTGGAGGTAGAAAAGTTTGCTTCGATCCTGACCTTTCGTTTAACCAAATCTCAAAAAATATTTTATCAAAAGAAAGATATATCTCAGATACTTTAAAATCCCTTCCAGTTTGCTTTTTCAATATAATCAAAGAAAACTGTTTTCTCTCTTTGACAACAGCCAAAGATATATTCCTAGATAGAAACAATACCTTTGAAAATTCTACGCTGAAAGATGCTCTTTTCTTGGAAAAAAATAAAGTAAAAAGCTCTACTATTGAATATTCTATAATCAAGAAACAATGTGAATTCACTGATTCCAACATTTCAAGAAGTTTTATTTTTCCTGAAACTATTATAGATTCATACGCAAAAATAAAAAGCTCTGTTCTAGGGCCTTTGAGTCATATATCTCAAGGAGAAGTATCATACAGTGTTTTAGGGCCACTAGTAGGTTTTAATCATACGGCCACTCTTACTGCATGCTATTGGCCTTCTGGTAAAGGCAATGTTTCACTTGGTGCTTTAATTGGTTCAAACCATACTAGCAGAAAACCAGATCAAGAGTTTTTTTCTGGAGAAGGAATATTTTTTGGATTAGGTTCGATAGTGAAGTATCCTTGTAACTTACTAGACTCGCCATATAGTTTAATAGCAACTGGTGTCACCGTTTTACCTCAAAAAATATCTTTTCCTTTTAGTTTAATAACCTCTGAGGAAATGATTCCTGGTTGGATGTTGAAACAAGGATTGTATACCATATTTCGAAATCAACTAAAGTTTCTTCAAAGAAGTGTAAAGTTACAGAGCTTAATTTTTGAAGACTCAAAGGAACAAATAAATTTGATTTGTGGAATATTTAGACCAGAGATTATGGCTCTGGTCTATGAAGCAAATGAAAGGATCAAAGAATATTTTAATAGTGGAAAAGAAATTGAAGGTCTAGGAAAGCAAATAGTTTCAAAGACTAATTTGAAAGCTGCGAAGGATGTATATACCTTTTGGCTAGAGCTTGATGCACTGGAAGAAGTCGTTTTAAGAAGTGGAAGTAAAGAAGAGTTGAGAACTGTTCTTGAGGAAATAAAAGAATCATCCTTGATTGATGAGTTTGATATTTTAAGTAAATGCAAACAAGATAATTCCTTCACTGGTCTTGTATCTAAGAAGAAGTTTACTGAAAATAACAAAGTTCTGAAAGGTAATTGGTGGGAAATACAAAAAAGTAGTTTGAAAGAGTTAATTACAAAAACCAGCGAAGAAGAAACTTTAATATCTATATATAAAGAAAAACTCGATACAATGCTAAAATATATTGTTGAAGGGAAAAGAAAAGATGATATACGAGGACCAAAAATACTACCCGAATATTCTGAATATCACATCACGTCGGAAGATGATGATATTGTGATCACAGTAAAGAAGCAAATAGAGATAAAGAAAGGAGCAGTTGAGAAGAAATTCCAGAATAACTAAGTCGTGTCGATAACTTTTAGAGCATTTTCCCAAACATGTTTTGTCTTTTCATACTCTTCTATTTTAATCTGGACAAAACTCTTCAAACCTTTGAGGATGATCCTGAAGTGTTCAACTGTTGAAGATTCCAAATTTGCTTTTAATCTCTCTGTTGCCGTTTCCAAATCAACCTGAAGAGATTTTGTTTGAGATACTGCTCTCTTATACATCTCATTAGCACTTACATCTCCTTGATCTTTCGATAAGCAATTATTAGCCTCTACTAAAGCTTTTTCATATTTCGCCTTTATGCTTTTTCTTACTTCTAATGCGCTCTGAATCGAATCTAAAAACCTCAAACAATCAGAAAATGTATTTTCAACTTCGAATATTTTCCTGTGTCTCTGTTCCTTCATTATTTGATTTAAATCAGAGAACGAGGAGGATATTGCATTCAATTCTTTTGAATCAAAACAATGAGGATCTTTGTCTGGAAATGCAAGAGATAGCAAGGCAAAATATTGTTGAAAGTCTGTAAATAAAGTAGCCAGTTTAGCATCCTCTCTCTGTATTTTCTGCAAATTAGTTTTTACATCTTCACAAAATGGTTTTATATTCTGAAAGTATCTTTCACTTTTGGTAATTAATATTTCTTCTTCATTGTTTGCTTTAGATTTTGTTGAAACAAACGATTTCACAGATGACAAGGAACTCTTTAAGTTGTTTATGTATTCTTTTCCTTTAACTAAAGGAGTTATATTTTCATCAGATTTGTAGGTCTCAAATTCCCGAGAATCAAACTGGAGAAATATTTTCAGCTTATTATCTGTTATGAACAGAGGATTAGCAGCTACACGCGAAAGAAACTTTTCTAACTCCATTTGTCTACTTTGAATAAAAGTATTTTCTTCATATTTTGTTTTCGAAAGCTCATTCTCTTCTTTAAATGTATATGTCTTCAAAGAATGCCTTAAATTCTTCATGAAATGCTTCTCAGGTAGAGAAGGAATTATTGCACCAGGATATGTTTGTAAAAGATGTGCCTGAAGCCATAAAAAGTCACTATATCTCCTAACCACCTGGAAATTTTTAGATTCAAAATGTTCTATATTGGTCTTAGAGGAGATTTTATAAGTTACATATGACTTAATCCCTTCTCCCTGCTTCATAGGATCAGAGACTGTTATCTTGAGATATTCTACGGAGTTGTTCATTCTTGTCTAGTTTAATATGATTGGTGGAAATGGCTAATGAAATAACGTACTTTTTTCCCATTGGTGCATTACTGCAGTATTCGGGTTATTGAAGAAAGTAGGATTTAGTTTTATACACGCCGGTGTTTTACACTAGCTTCTTCTCATTGGCGTGATTGTAAATTTCACAAAATTAAAATTCTAAATAAGTGAAATCAAATCAATAAAAAGTTAAAACTGTATCAAGATTGTGAAAGCACGATGTTCAGCTACAAGAAAATATGAAATGAAACCTCGATCATGTTGATCTATCTCTATTGCTGCATGTATTCAAACAAGAATTACATTATTTTTTAAGTTGTTCAAACATTTTTCAGTTAGATTTTCTTATATATAAAAGATAAAGAAGAAAGCTCAAGACGTTGCACTGAAGTTTAATTTATATTTATATATGAAAATAAAAAGAAAGCTCAAGATGTTCCCCTGAAGTCTAAATTATATATATATAAAGGAAAAGAAAGGAAAGCTTAACATGTTTTATATAACTGAAAGTTTAATTTATATTTTGAAAAGAAAATGAAAACTCAACACGTTTTATATAATAAAAACTTCAAAAAAAATAAGTCATTTTCAAAATTTTTGCTTAACTAAATTTTATTTTCAAAAGGGATGGGTTTAGGGCGAGTTTTTGGAAAAAAATATTTTAATTTGAGAAGGGATGGGATTTATGTTGGGCGTTTGGAAAAAATATATATGGATAAAGTTCAAGTAAAGAGTTCAACAATAAAGTTCAGGTTAAGAGTTCAAGAATAGAGTTTAAGTCAAGAGTTCAAGGAAAATATTACTTGATTACTTCTTAATTTTTTCTTGAGGTTAAGTTCAGACGCGATTGATTCTTTTCAACGCCAACCTTATATATTCTTTTTCTTTTGGCTGTTGATTTGATGTTTAAATTTGATTCCTAGTTCACTGCTATTTCTTGACTTAGATCTGTTACTTCTTCAAGCTCTGGGTCATAGAAAACCACATCCGGATTATTACGAAATGATTTACACATCGTTCTCATGGCTGCAAAAGTTTTACGTGAACCTTTGTTCGTCTGAGATGCTTCAGTGCACAGCAACTTAGCTTCAGCCAACATTTTACAATATTTACTTGAAGGTTTGACTGGTGCTTTGAAGTTTTTCAGATCTGGAACTTGGTCTCTAAGCTCCATCGTCGTCGATTTTATTGTAGGACTCTTGCCCAATGTTGTCAATGCTTTCTTGTGCAAAGGATGATTCTGGTGCTTCCACCTAGACAACAAATATTTTGGATCAAAAAAAATCTAGACCAAGCCGAACATATATCCTTGCAAAATGTTTAAATGGCAAATCCATATTGGTCCACACTTAAAATATGTGAGTTGGAAAATTTGAACCATTCTTCTTAGCCAGTTTTACGATGAAGTTTCTTTCCTGGTTCTTATCCTTCACCTCAATTTCAACGTCAGGTTTATATATTCACACATATATGTACAATACATCTCCCTACTCTCTTTCTTAAGAGAATTCCCAATCTCAGATGAAAGTTTGGCATCAGATTTTAACAGTTATCTTAGCTTCTTGATAGTGACATTGACATATTTCTGAACAAGCACATCATGATAATTTACAGCTTCATCCAACATCCATTCCAGTTGAGATTTTTTCAAAGTGTCCCCACTCTTGAAACTACTATGCATAGATTCAACTCTTTGTGAAGCTTTGTTGTTGAAAGTTAAGCTTTTTTGTGTGAAAGTCCAACAAATGGAATTTTTTTCTTTAATTATTTTTTTTGGAAATCTTGTTGAGGTGGGTTTTGGTAACGTTTGAGCAGGGTTTCAATAAAAGGTACGAGTGTAGATGGTGGAGTGAATGTTTCGCACAGGATTTTATTTAAGCTTACCCTGAAATGTGACAAATCTTCACCAGACAAAGACTTGCAACGCGAAGATAAACTGGCAAGCAAATGCTTCAGACATTGAATGTGAGTAGAGTGAAGCTCCCTAACAGCTTTCGCAACTGATCTAGATCCATCGCTCATGATCACCTTGGCAACTGCAGGGCCAAGAAATCTCAAGCCTTTTCTACGCCTAACCTGTTTTCCGTTTTCATAAAGCTACATTCAAAGAAAATGGATCCGAAGAAGCAATCGACACCCACTGGGCTCATTACCAACAATTCATCGCGGGATTTATCGTATGTTAGTCCTGCGTTGATACATAGCTGTGTCTAACGTGTACTTGTAGTATAGCTTAGTTGAAATACTGGCTACTTGCAATAATCAGGTCGTATTGAAACTGGTCGCGATAGTTTGGGCACTTGTAATAGCCATTTGTAATATGACATTACTGTTGTTATTAACCGTTAATCAGTACAAAAAGAAAGAAATTTAAAAGGACACAAGTTTATTATAAAGAGAAATTTATATACTTTACTGGGATTTATTTTACAAATGGACATATATCTTCTCTTATTTATCTACTTTACATGTTTTCGACCGTTACTCTTCACTTCATTGTATTCTCTTCAATTCGGGTACACAAACTATACACTGTTTCAATCCGGATTTAGCTCTATTTATTATAGACCGTCGGAACGATTACGTGGGTCGTATCTATCTGGATACAGTCGCTGTAGATGTATGCTAGTTGTTTCTGTTCTGGTTAATGATATGTTAATCCAAGAAGCTGTGCCTTGTCCTTAGCTGATATATTGAAGTAGAGTTCGAATTTTCCACCTCTGGCTTGACAACGATGATCACATTGGACAAATACCTCCATATTACTATCTCCTAAGTCTTCCCTGTTGCTTCTTGCTCTCAACATGCCACGTTTGATGAAAGATTTGTTACACATGCTTCCTGGAAATATCCTGTGAGGAGCTGATTCTGCTGCAGCCATTGAAGTTTCAGCTCTACCTAATGTATGTAAACATTCTAGCTCAATTTCTGTTAAGTTAGTTAAGTACTTCTTTACTCTTGAAATCTTTCTAAAGCCAAGTCAAACGTGTTTTAGGTTAATTATTTGAAAGATGTAAGCGTTCTTCTTCAAATCAAACTTAAGATTAACTTCAAAAGTGCAATTCTTCGAACTCCTACAAACAAGTTTACATCTTCGTAACTTAACTACTTCAATTCCAAACTTTTTCTTTGATTCTGACTTCGTGAAGTGGTGTGAAGAGTTTTTACTAGTTCTAAAGCGTCCTGCAACGTACTTCTGAAGTGTTTCCAACATTTATCTTGCAGAACCAGAGCTCTTTAACAACCAACTTTCGTCTTAACTCATTTTATTGTGTTTATCCTTCGTAAGGATTTTTTTTTCTAGCAATTTTTGTGAAATTGGTGTTTTTCTTTGTACCCTTTCGGCTCAAATTTTGAATCTTCGTGCTCTTCAATTTCCTAGGCTAATTCCAATTTCGTACATGAAAAATTTCGCCAAGTATGAAATTCACGATTCTGCGCACTCAAAATCCAGGCGAAGTATAAACTTCATAAAAATTTAACCAATCAGAATGAAGCGGTGTGTAAAACGCCAGCGTGCAAAAAACCTATCCCAAGAAAGTACCAACTCCGGGAACTCCCCCTTCAACAAGAAGGTCTACAGAAGGGGTTATAAAGACAGTATTCCCGTAGTTTTTAAGCTACTGTATTTAAATAACCAATATTATTTTATTATTTGCAAAGTTTTTTACGTGGAAGACTGATGAACCTAAAGGTACTTGGCAAACTCTGTCTGTTGTTCAACATCGACTTCGTTTTTCAGGAAGACCTAAATGACTTCGGAATAAGTGTATCAGAAATTTCCAAGAAGGTGAACTTTTTGTCAAAATATGCCAAGGGCAAACCTAAATTCAACATCATAGATAATAAGTTTCGTTACGTCGCGATTGTGTTCTTTGAAACTAGGGAAGGAAAACCTGACTCAAGAAGACAAATCAATGAAAACTTAAAAGACTTGTTATCTCTTCTCTCCAAAAATTATATTATTTATTTTTCTGTTTCAACATTGGATATGGCTTTGGAAAATTTTTTCTTCTTTTTACCTTACTTGGGTTTCATCGGGGATAAAGCCAACCTTCTCTTCAAGGCAGAAAGAAAAACTTTAGAGAAAATTCACAGCAAGATACAGTACAACTTAGAAGAAGTCCCGCACAGAGATCAGAATAATCTAATAGGTAAATCTCTAGACTCACTTTGCGTAATTTCTCGAAATCAAATTTTGATGGACTGGATTTGTTTTTCCAGAGCTACAGGTGAGGTTCTCAGTTTAAACCTTGGTAAAAAGTTTGAATACAGCTTACTCAACATCATTCAATTAGTTCTTCCTGAGAGTCGGCTCTATGATGAACGTGCCTTTCTGAAACTCCTCTCCCACCTTTCGGGTTGCACAGCTCTGAGAGAACTATGTTGCACAGACCTGGAGTTGTCCAGACCTTCCAATTACTTATGGGCCATCTTTCTTTGGCAGACGAGCCGGGTAAAGCTAGATCTCAAGTACGAAAATAATTCTTCCTTTGATAAGTATGTTTTTGAAAGCATACTCTATCTTTCTCAAAATGCATTGACTAAAGATGGCTCTGCTGCTTTGCCTAATAGGTTACTGGAAAAACCAATGCGCGCTAAATGTCTTTAAGTATTGTGTATCACATGACAAACTGATGTTGAGTTTAATCTATAGGCTGTGTCTTTTGTCAAATGTTGTTATGTGTATATACATAATATATTGCTTGAGCGCCTTAGAATTTACACGTCGGAAACAAAATGGAAAACATATTTGAACCTTGCTTATATGTTCTCTGGATCAGAGTCCGAGGAGAGGGCATCAACATCTTTTCCAAGTTGAAGACCGAACCATTGTTTTTCAGGCAAAATTCCCATTTCAAAATCCTCTTCCAACGTTGGTATATGATCAGGCCTAACTTCTTGACACTTATTATCCACAGGGAAGAAACCTGTTATCTTTGGGTTTAACTTTTTCAACTGTCTCATCTGTATTCCAAATAGACTGTCATCGATAAAGCTATCTTTATTTGACTGATTAGTACCATTAGGAAACCATAACCTAAGCCTTTGAGGAATTGGCATGTCTTCATCCAATTTTGCATTCTTTTTAGCATCATATGGGTATACTAGGGGTTTTACTTTCTTCGGGGAGGCAAGAGGCTTTGGAATAGGTTTATTTATAGGTTTGGCTATGAAATATGGTTTGACCCCTTTATAAAATGCAATTGAACAGAACAAATTTATTTGAGAAAGCGCTTTGGGTGAGTTAATTGGCAGTTGAGCGTATTCTTTGGAAAGTTGCTTCCTGAGTATATAATACAGACTCTTTTGTTCCTTATGTAGTTTCTCACCAGTTTTAACGACATGATTGAACGACTTCAAAACATTAATAATATTAGCTTTGTGAGCCTGCTTGTCTGTCTCAAAGTTTTTTTTTTCAACCTCTTCTATAAATGCATTCGATAAATTGTACTCGTGGATTGTTGGCTTTTTCACTAACTCCAAGTTGGCGAGGTAGCTACCCAGCAACCTAGCAAAAATCTTTAGTAGGTTGTATTTCAATCTTCTGCTCAATGGCTCTTGTAGTATTTTTTGAAGTGAAAGTTTTGTTTCGATAAGTGATTGATTAACTTTCACTTGATCAACGCCCTTATTAGAAAATTCAGTGTCTTCTAATACGAGTTCTAACTGTTCCTTAACCATCTTGAAATGTTCAAGTGTCACAGGTCTCGGCAAGAATAAAATACATTTCAGCAAGATAAAAAATATCTTGTTTCTTTCGCTTTTCAATATTTTGATCGCAGATTCATCCGCAAGTGCGAGAAAGTGCTTCTGTAAAATAGAAAATACTTCCTCTTTGTCAACTTCAAACATTAGCTCTTGTTTTTTCCTTTCTTCTTCTTGCATTTTCTTAAGTTCAAACTTCTGCTTTTCCTGTTGTTTTTTCTTTTTAAGCAGCTCTTTTTCTCTTCGTTTCTTAAGTGCCAATTGAAGTACTTCTTCCTTCTTCATCGTCTCCAACTCTTCTCTTTTTTGCTCATTTTCGGTCTTCTTTGATTTAATTGCTTTAGAAGAGTCAGACTGCTGCTTTTTCTTTGACTTAGTTTTCTCTACTAAACCAGGTTTTATCGGCGGTGGTGGTGGTGGGGCAGAATCTTCAGATTCTGCTTTTTTTCTTTTTTTCTTCTGTTTCTTTGATTGTTCATTTTGCCTCTTTCTCTTTCTCATCTCATCTTTAGCTTGAAGTTTAAGTTGGATTGCTTCATCTTCACTGGAGCTAATCTCTACATCTTCAAAACTTGTTGTCGCTGGAGGTAATTGTGCTTTTTCTTTGCGCGCTAGAATGATGCTCTTCATTAACTTTTCAAAATACTTCTGTTTATGCTTCGCAACATCTTTCTGACACACATCCAACACTGCAGAAGGAAATACTCCCCTTTCTCTGGCACATACTCTACAAAAAAATTCATTTTCGTCATCTTGCCTTGGTTCCTTTCCCTTGGGATACATGTGACACCATTCATGTACAAACAGACCACAGTTGTCACACCCAAAGCAATTAGAATCATCTTCCTCTTCTATTGTTCCCAGGCAGTTCCAACATAAGCGAAACAGTATCTTATGTACTTCAGCAAATGCATTTTTATAATCTTCGAGCGAATGGCTCATTTCCTTGACACTTTCGTCTTCCAATGTCTTGTTAATCTTCTCAATGTGAAGCTGGTATAACCGTGGTCTTGTAACTGCAGTTATTTTTTCACACTCAAGAGTATACCAGTATCTAAATGGAGCTTCTCCTGGTTTTAGTTTTTTGAGAAAGTTGACGGTTTGGTTTAATTTTCTCTGTGAGTCTGAGGTTTTCTTCGCTTTTTGCTTTGACTTGCTTCTCTCCTTCTCTTGTTCGATCTGAAACTTGAGTAGCATAATATCAGATTCTATTTCCTCCCGACTAGTTCGATATGCTGGCCATAATTTGCTTCGGTACTCATACAGAAAGACTGGCTCAGTAATTATATCTTCTTTCTTTATTCTGGTTTGACTTTTAGGCATTTTTTTGGGAAGAGGGCCATATGGCCCTACAATACTTGCTCAAAGATAGTTCTGTCTTTTGAAGACATTCTTCAAACTATAGACTTCGTAAACAATATTTCAGAGTTTTGAGGACTTTAAAACCCTTAAAATGTTACTTTCAAGACAAAATTTTATTTTTTAGATGGTTTGAAGAATAGAAAAGCTGTTCTCTGGGTTAGATAACTCGTTTTCCATCTGGTACATTAGTGTGAGGTGTTAAATTGTTTAGGAAATGCTACACGCAGCATTAATAAGTGCTCTTAAAGCTAACCTTATCATCATAGCATATAAGAGTGTTGAAACAGTGAAAATAAAATATTTTAGAATCTTCTGATATCAGTGTCTCTTTAACTATAATCGGAACTTCTGAACTGCTCAATTCAAAAACAAAGTAGTTATAGATACTCAGTATTACACATAGATAAAGTGTAATATTAAGTTTTGTTTTCTTAATTGAAAATAATAAAATATTTTAGTAGCCAGATAATAACCAGAAAACTTGATTTTGTATCCAAAACTTCTTACTTTGCATTTGTATCCGCGAATAGGGATCGGACCTAAAATTTATTGATAATATATGAATATTTTTCTTGCATATATATTCATTTAGATTGATTCTGATAATTTTTTAGCTATATTATTGATTCTTTTTAATCAAACTGAAATCAAATTTAAACTAAAAGCATTTGATGCGAATGAAAATCAAAACTTTCTAATCAATAATCAGAATCAAGACAATTATTAAATAATTGTTGGGAATTAGTATCAAATCCGAGTCTTTTTCTCGATGGGTTGGTACACTTTACCATCTTCTTAATCTATGTGGATAATCTAATAAACAGCTTTGAGTCATTGACTGTAAGGGAAAATTTGACGTACAGTAAGAAAAACTGAAGTGATACTAGTAAGGGAACTGGTTCTCTTGATCTGTTAGGATAAGTGCGGGTGTACTACAAGCAGAGATATCAAATGCTATTTTTAATTACTATTCTAAGATTATTATTATCAAGAAAAATGGTTGCTGCACTATCTCAACACAGGAAACATTTAATTATGTAAATGTTTTCTCTAACAGTGGAAATGCTACATACTGAATCAACTAATAAACATTTTTTTCCTATTTTAGGCTTTTTATGAGTGGGTTTGTCTTAGTTTTACTTAACTCTATATAAATTTAGAAAATTGATTCATAACTGTGTTTGGTTACAGAATGAGTAAATACAGTTACATAGAAGAATGCTGCTTATGATTAAATGGAATAATGCTCTACTAACAATGTTCGAATCAACTACGGTAGTTTTGATACTTCTCGTTACATACACGCGTAAGCTAGTTGTACGAGTGTTGTGATTTTGTTAGGTTCAAAATTATTTAATCCATATTCTCTTTTTGGCTATACCAAATAAGGAATAATTCTGTTCTGTACTTTAGTGCTGAGATACCAAGAACAGGAGGTTCTGTTTCAGTAAAATATATGTGATTATATTTTTGTCCGAATAAAATATTCTTGGGAAGGGTTTCCTAATTCTGTTTCCTTGCACTTCAATATTTATTGTTATAAAATCAATATCTACTGTGTTGCTGAGTTGTTTTTTTCGTCCATGAAGCTAAATTTTATCTTGCACAGTTTTTCGTTTTTTCTTGCTGTTATATATGTAGTTATTGGCAAAATTAATTAATTTCCCCGTAATTTCTCTGCATAAATAGAAATAAGATACAATATAAAAGTCTAACGTTTTCTCAGCATAGTTATTTCGAGAATTGTTTCATTTTATCCTGTAACTAATGTGGGTGTCAGAAATGAATACCTCTTACCAGCTACAGCTTTCTTCTCGCATATTTCAATAGATTTTTGAATTTTCTGTTAACCCTCCCTTCCGAAGAAATTAAGCTAACGTTATTCTTTCAGATTATTTAAAAATATATTTTCTAGGACATTCTATCCCAATTCTCAACCACAAATAAAAGTTAACGTAAATTATATAAACAAACTCTTAACAATCATGAAATTACAACAAGCTACAACATATCTATACCAAATTTTTGGGTTTTCCTTTTGGGGAGCGTTTTTGGTCGTATTTAATATTGATTAGGTGCGATGTTTCTAAGTTGTGGATACCTGTAGATTTTATTTGCATGTGTCTGTATAGAATCTCAAAGAAGTTATACTCAATAATTTTCCTTTAATGAAGTAAAACATTCATACATAAAGAAATAAAGAACAAAAGCCATAATCGGGTTCAATAAATGAGCAAAAACATTTAATTTCATTCTTATACCGTACTCCGTATTCAGAGATCAAGAACTAGGAATGATCGTGCTAGAATGAAAACTAGAAAAAAACTTAAAGTAAAAGATCTTGCTTCTGTTCTCATTTGCTGTTTTTCTCTTGGTATCTTCCTAAGCTCAAGATATTTTTATTGATATTAACTCAAAATTTTGTTACTAATCTGCCCCCGAGCTTATCTTTATGACTTATTATATATACTGGTTCCATGGAGCTTTCCTCTCAATTTCACCCCTGATTATTGAACGGTTTGTACTGTTAAGCGGCTTTGATGAATGGCCGATATAAACCACTTAAGCAAAAACATGTTTGCCAACACAAAACAGCTGAAAAACAACCGTACAAAAGGAGTTAACTTCATCAATAATGAAATTCTAAAATCACTCACAGTCCAGAGAGTTATGCAACAGGAGTTTTATTAACATTTCAGAACAGTTAGGTTCAACCATAAAATAAGGAAGTGGTTTTGTCTTTGAAATATCACCCATATCTATAAAAAGGAGAACAGAACTCGATGGTTTCATGTAGACCCATAGCGCTCCTGAACACAGCGCATAAATTGGCTACAAAGATAATTCACAATCGACTGTACCTAATAATTAACAAGATATCTTGTGGTCAGGCAGGATTTAGGTCAAGACACTCCACTGTAAATAAAATAAAAATCCTAAACAATATTGTAAAGAAAAAGTTGCTACAGAGTACGAATCTGAAACTTCCCCTCATTGACTTTCAAAAGGCATTTAACTCGGCCGGTCATGACTTCATCCAAATGTCATTAGAAAAGAAGAGAGCACACAGCAAAGACAGGAATATTATCCATGTAATATATGAAAGCGCCGCAGTTAATGTCACCAAAGGAAAGTTTATGTTCAAAATAGTACATTTGAGAAGAGTGGTGCCTCAATGATACCCACTATTTATCACCATCTTTATATTGGTGCTAAACTGTAAGAAACAATAGATAAGAGCATCTTGGAATACGCGGAAATTACGGACATTTCTTTGAACTGTCTCGCTCTTCTTAATTAACTGGTTGCACTTTGTGAGAAAAATAATCAAATATGCTTCTTCATCTAACAATTCTGCAAGGTGGAATCCCTATCTGGCCTTAGAATAAACTTGAGTAAGACAAAAACTTTACAAACAGACTAAAGATATTCCCTGATCGGACAGATACCAGAGAAAACTATAAATAAATTCCTTACCAACTTCTCCTGTGAAAAGTGTTAGAAATATTCCCATCGAGACAAATTCTTGAAGGCGCACCTCGGGAGTCGCTTCTGCGATGGAAAACTAAATCGTAGAAGGGGGGCTAGTCATTAAAAGCACCAGGTATATAATCCGGAAATTGTTATAGTCAGTTTCAGAACCAATACCCGTGTTATTAGAGGATGTTTAGCCAGTGAAGGAACTAAAGCATTTGGGAACATTCTTTAACTCCACAGAAATAGCACGAAAACATTTACTGTCCAACCTGGATAACTATGACGCAAGACTCAACAAATACAGAGACATACTCCCCTACAACACTTTAATAAAAAAAGTGAAGAGACAGCTGACAGGTAGCATAGTCTTGGTTTCTGCAATATACAACCTAGAGAGTTTACCCCTAAGCAATACTATAAAGAAGAAGCTAAACTTCCTAACAAGAAAAATAAAATCCATCCTGAGCAATGTACCAATCCAAGAATATAAGCTTCATGAAGGAGACCTGGACATTCAGCAAATCCTGTTAAAGCAAAGATTAAAATACATAAAAAAGAAAGAAGTAATAACTGTTAAGCAAGTCCATAGCCTTCGCGAATTCGGACTAGGCAGCCACCTGGAACCGAAAGATCCAAAATACATAGCTCCCAGTGAAATGTGTCAAAGACTTGGACTAGTTGAGAAAGAAGATATCCAACGTGTGGTACAAATCCAGGATCCATCAAATCGCAAAGAAAACCGGACGAATGCGCTTATGGAGAGTCTACAACCTACCGGGCACAGGAGGAAGTGCATCAATGAGAGAAAACTACCGAGAACATGCAGCAAGATGTCGTGCGACCGCGCCGGCTAACATCAACCCGCTAATATACGTGTAGGCACAACTTGGACTCTTTGTAACATCCACCTGACAAGACCGACATCTGGAAGATCGTAACAGCACCTATGAAGTATTACATCCCCATATGGCAGCGACCGATATCCTCCCCTTCCCCCTCTCCCCAATATACAGTTAGCGATGGACATCCCTAACTCCATCCCAATCCAAACAGGGAAATTCACTCCATGAACATCCTATACCCAAAACCCAATGAAGCCATCCTGATACACTCTCCCTGGACTGTTACTAACAATAAATACCCATCATTTACCTCGTGAAACCCTGGAACAACCTCAGTTAGAACTCGATGAAGCAAAATGATCTCGAAACCCCGCTTCACCACCTAACACTCAAAACCAGCAGCAGCCATTCGGAAACATGTTCAGCAAACCTCAATACGCGTCTTAGAATGGTCTCCCAGGTTTCATATTGCCTTCTTGGACCTCCTTCGACTCGGTGTGAAATGGTTTCAATCTTTTGCAATCTGATTAGATTTGTAATAGAAATTTTGGAAGTTTAAAAGCAAGGTGGATCTAGAGTAATGCTACCTTGAGCGAATGGAATCAGGTATCCTGAAAATTTGACCAATAAGTACAGTAAGAATAACAGGAAACTGGTACAAGTATTGAAAACATTAACACATATATGTTTACTAGTAAATAACTCTCCATATGTCAAGAATGTAATAAGAACCAGTCTCGTAGAAAATTAGGTCAAAGGGCCCATTATTTCTTAAGAACGAACGAAAACATGTTTAAGTTAAGTCGCTCCTCCACATTCCAAGTACTGCCTTCTGGATAGACATATTGACCGCTTCTAATAACTTTTCTATTGTACATGTCAAAGGTTGCAGATTCTGAGCTGGACTATTTTGTGTACTTTAAAACCTCTTGTTATTTTCTTTGTTCAAATATTGATTTTGAATATGGCGCATTTATGATGATGAGGAGATAGATATTTTGTTGCAGATGTAGTTTAAGTTTTCCGTTTGCATATGGATAACCTACTCCCCGATGTTTAGAGAAAAATAAGCAAGAAAATAGTATTTTTGGATAAAAGATCAGAGGTAAATGTAAGAATTTTAATATCGAGAGGAATTTCTTGAAGCTTTCCCGCAAGGTTCTTATGATAATTGCAGATTTAACTTTACTCCCTTATTGAAAGTCCATTAAGCATGAAATATATATGGTTTCTTTCTCCCGACATATGTTGCTACCGCAAAAAAAACAGTTTTTCAACTTTAAACATGCACAACTGTTAGCAGGCTTGTTTAATCGACTACAATTTATTCAGGATGATTCTGCATGTGTCGCTAGCAATTAAATTAATAGAAAATATGTATTTTCTATAGTTCTCTCTCTATTTAACTACCTATTAGGTAAAATATAGGTATAATTTAAGCAGTTTGGTATATTACTATAAAAAGTTCTATTTAACTGCTTATAAAGGCATTGCTCAATGGTTTTAGATTGTACAATGTTAGTGAGAATATCAAATTCCCATGTCAGATTTTATTTTTCTTATTTTTCTTCAGGCTTTGGACCTTGTGGCCCTTGATTTATGACGTTATTTCCTTTATTAACTAGAAATATTCTTGAATAATGGATATTAAAATTCCTTATAAATCTTGAAAATCAAATTAATTGTCAGTTTAGTAGAGTTTTTCATGAAACTGTTGGGCTCAAATCAGGGTTGCGTGCTTTTTGTATCGCCTTGTTTAGAGATGTTTGGTAAGCATTGTATAAAAAGTACAACCTTATATGGTACAAAAATCAAAAGTTAATACTTTCTAATATTGCTTTATGGTGAAGACTTGAGGCTGGTAGGCTTATATACTAACTACAACTTTGTCTAACGTTACATATTCTGTTCAGATACGTAATATGACATTACCATGTCAAATGCAAAATTCAAATGATATATCAGCTGAGGAAATGAATCAACTGAGAAAGCAATATCAATTGAATGGATTTTGTATGATAAAAGATCTTTTCTCTCATGATGTCATTTCAAATATAAGGTCTGAGCTTCAATTAATTATCTCCGGTGATTTTCCCACTGGAAAAGCTCCTGATAAAGTTCCAACACCACCCAAAACAACGAAACAAAAACGAACAGTGCAACAATATGTGAATATATGGAAAGCGTCTGAAGCTTTTAAGCAAGTTGTGCACTCAAGAGTACTATCAAAAATAATACATCAGCTTAATATTTTTGATGAAGATTTTTCTTCGGTAACGGTTGCACAAGATCAGCTCTGGATGAAACCTCCAAATTCGTATCCTCTCACTTTCCATAGAGACACTCCTTACTTACAATTCATCCCACAGAAGGTTGTAACTGCTTGGATTCCTCTTCATAATATAGATGAAGCCCAAGGACCAATAGAATATATAAAAGGTTCTCATTTATGGGAAGGTGATTCCAGAAATGGTAGTATGAAGAACTTTTTTGACAAAGGAAAGCTAAGAGAAAGTAAAGATAAAGTAATAATGAAAAATATGAAAGTTGGGGATGTTGCTATTCATAATGGAAACACTTGGCATGGATCTGGAAAAAATATAAGTGATACAGTGAGGATAGGTTTAGGTGTCCACTTTATACCTGGAAAAGCAAACTTCCATCAAGACGCCACCAAGAGTAAAATATGGTCTAAATATTGTATTGATGATTCCGGTAAGTTTCAAGAAAAACTGAATCCAACTATATTCAAAATATTCAAGTTCAAGTAATGTTTGTTCAACAGTTGCAGGGGTAAGTGGTTTCACATTTCCAGCAAAAATCTTTTCGGCATTTGTAACAGATCATATGAGAACAGCCTCCATTCTTTTCAATCATTTCCTCACATGATGGGCAGGGTTTTACAACACCTTTGGATTTTAACTCTTCTAGTTTCTCATCAGTTAACCTTTCTTCATCAGTGGCTGCTTGCTCTTTAACCAATTGTTTGAAGCTTTGGCAGCTGATTTGCGAATGGTCCAACACACCAAAAGTCCACATCTTTTTGCACACCACGCAGGATGAATATCCACAGCTACTGCACTTAAATTTTCGTAAATCAACAGCTTCAACCTCCTTGAACATTTTAGCCTCAATCGTCTCGATTTCAATCTTTTCTTTTTTTTCATATTGATCCTGTGTCGTTTTTACCCAAGTTGTAGAAACCTTCTCTCTTGTGTTTCTTCTCAACTGATCAGGTATTAAATAGGTTTCTTCAATGAACATATCATCATCAGCAAACACTATATTTTGACAATCCGGGGAAGGACATTGCATAAAATCATGCATAGTTAGTATTCCATAGCGAAATCTTGCTCGGTTTATCTGTTGTAATAATTTTTGATTCTTTCTACGATATGGACTAGCTGAGAGAGAATAAGCAATCACTTTTGAGGATGGAGATAAACTAGGACATGAAGCATCAATAGGACAACCAAAAGGGCTCCCTAAGGGATCAGCAGCACTTGTCTCCATGTATTGCCTCAAGCATCGTATGCAAACATGTTTCTCGCAGCAATCTAAACCTGGAGCCCGCTTCGTTGAAATTTCCGAGAGGCAAACTTCACAAGACACATATTCAGGGTTTTGAAACAACTCCAGGGTTCTTCTTATATAACCCTCTGGATGATGAAAGTGAAAAGCCAGACCTTCTTCCAAACCGCTTTTTGTCTTCCTAAGGACTAGTACTATGTCATCTATACCTTTCCAAATATTAGCTTTTGTTAACGAAATGAAACTAGATAAATTTCTCATTCTAACTTGAACAAAGTTTCGCATACGATGTTGGTGTTCACTAGAGCCGCTCATGTTAGCCAAATCCATACACAGTAGCTGAATAAAAAAGTTTGTTACTTCTTCTCCTCTAACCATCCACGTTTGATATCTTGGAATAAATCCTATTTTTGAAATTTCTAACAGTCTTTTAGTTGTCTGATTGGAATTCATCATGAAATTAAATAAATCTGCAACAAAGTAACTAGCTACAAACTGCAAGAAAATCGTTTGTCTCTGACTAGGGTTCCACCTCCAAATTCTCCCTGGTAGCATCAAACTTAGTCTGTAAATAACCCACTTAATGAACAGCATCTTGGAAGCATACTCAAACGTAAAGGTAGCTGCTAATCTTAACAACCCCTTGTTCATGAACAGAAATGGCGACGTCAGTGTTAAAAGAGCCAAACAGAGATCAACACTCTTCAATCTTCTACTCCATTCTCTTCCAGGGGCTCCATAAAATAAGTTTTCGTAGCAGTAAATTATACTAGGAGTAAGTCCAAGAAATACACTTGCTAAATCTTCGGTCTTCATTTGAGTTTACAGGTTTGATTTGCTGAAGATATTTTAGACATTCTCTTTGTGATAACTCCGGGAATTGACGTTTCATTAAACGGCTCGCATTTCGTTTCCGTAAGTTAACGGCTAAAATGTGTGAAACAGACGCGTTTTTTTCTATTGAGAAAACAGACAGAGAAAAATAGGTCAACTTGTTTTTGAACCCAAAATAAATGATATTTCAGAACATAATATTTGAACAACTTTAATGACTTGTATGAACAAACTAAGTCAATTGTAGATAATTATTCTTATTATCCTCTCATTTCATGGCCTTGAAGGGCTTGTGACAGTAGTTCACTCTACAAGAGGTGCCCACTCCACCTTTGGAGATTTTATGGCTTCTTTTGGCGAAAGGGGTCCTCGCTTCATAGAACTATGTTTAGCTGTTAACTCCTCAAGAAAAAGATATTTGTTCATTAAAGCTTGAGCTAATGTACTGCACCATTTCTGGATTCCCTTAAATCTGTTTCCTATTTATCATTTATAATGTCTTTAGCACTGCGAAAATGAGACGTTGTAAACTACGATCTTTTACTAGATACTGCCTTCGTTTATATTAGGTGTATCTTCTGGGAAAGCTAAATCAGGAGGGTGTCAATGAGATTTAACAGCGTGACCAATGAGAACTCTCCAGCAAGTCTGGAGAAAAAGTAATTTATAAACCCTATATTTGCTTAAATACGCTCCGGTTTAACAGAAAACAAATAGCCAATTCTTAACTTCATGAAAGCTCGAGAAGCCAGGTTTATTATTTTTTTGCTTTTTTTCTATTGCACCATCATTTTTTTTAAGGAAGTTGGTTTTAGTTTTTTCTATTTTGAGATTCTAAGTTTTGTTCCAAGGAAGGTACATTCGGTATTATTGCAACATCATCCTTCCATCGACAAATTTGTATTTTCCAAGCCAATTACAGAATTTTATTACTGATATAAGATCACCCAATTGTGCCGTTCTTCTACCAAGGCCCAGAAACATATGTAACAATTACTATTTTCTGGGTTCATTCTGCAAGTTCTAACAGGTAACTTATTCCACTTTTTTGTTTTTATCTGCTTTCCTTAATTCAACAAATCTATATTGAACTTCATAGCTTTGTTCTCACTGTTAATTCTTGAAAGCACTTATAATCTATATTAAGAAATTTATCTGGGTACTTATGTTGTGCATACAAGAAAATGAAGACTTTTTAAATTTGCTATTTTGCATTTAGAAGGACAAGGGGCTTAAATTCTGGTTTCAGTGTAAAAATTGGATACGACACATTTCAGTATTAAGAATTAAAAAAAACGTATCCTGTTCCATTACAAAAACACTCCGTATTGAACTTAGAGTAAATAATATATCTCACAAATGCTAGCGGTATGTTCGTGCTTAATAGATAAATCTTTAAGATGCATTGAAGGCACAATGTTTAAGAAATTTCAACAGGAAATGTTTTTTCGAGTTGGACTCCGGGAAGTGAGAAAACAAGTTTTTCCTCCGAGTAATAAATATCCATAATAAGAGTGGAAAAATAATGCTTTGAATATTTGAGAGATTGCTTCAATGGGGCATTCAGTTAAGAGTGGGAGTTAATTGAAAATTCCATCATAATGGCCGCTACGGACTTTGATCATAAAATTTATGCTCTTCGCAAGATAAAGACAGAAGTTTCTAGGTTAGATATAGCCACTGTACCCTATTAGATGTATATATATTACGTCTCTAATTCTACCAATAATTCCAATTTAATATTGAATTAATACCTTGGTACAACAAAACCAGTATTTTGAAATTTTAGTCTGAATAGGTTGGAAATCAAAGTTCCGGTTATATGTGTGTTATGGCAATACAAGCAATATAGTAATATGTAAACATGATAGCACCAAGTTGGCAAACTATCCAATGTATTCCTTGTAAATTACATAATTCTAAGCTGGCAAATCAGGGTGAAGAAATGAATTGACAGGAGGCAAACATATGTCCAAAAAAAACAGCATCATGACTCTTCTGACAAAAATTGTTATTGTTTAATAACTTTTTTTCAAAGCCACTGCTTTCCTACGTAAATGGAAAAAAACAATGTATATACTAGATTAAATTCTTGGATGAAACATTATGACGGTTTTGTTCTACTCTTACCAGGGTTTTAATACAGACTATATACATTCTTTAGATGGAATGTTAGGTAAGTTTAAGAATATGAACCTTGAAACAGCGTGGTACCAGAGCTTCCACTTGTATAATATCAAGAACGGAGTGTGCATACAAGAAAGCATCTCAGGGATGTACAAAAACGAGATGAACGCAATTTACTTTTGGTGTCTCAATCTCTGTGAAAGTATTGCTTAATAATAAACAACTGAACATCCTTCCTATTTATCTACAAGAAACATATCTGATTAAATTATTGTTTACAAGGGACATCACAATGGTATTAATTTGATTAATATATGAGAAGTTCAAAAGTGAAAAGTTAATACTAAAGTGAACCTAAATAAACTTCTGTAATCTTAAGATTTGGCTATATACAGTAGAAGAACCCAAAAAAGGTTGTGATAAAATTGGATAAACTAAATACAACTATCAACTCTTGTAATATTGCTTATTTAAGTTTACGTTGTCTGTTCGTATTTTACGGACAGTAGACGGTGAGCGTCTCAGATGAGCATAGTTTATGAATAAGCATCAAAATACTAGAATAAATGCATAGCTGGTATCATTTAAGATTTCAAGTACACAAAGAAATGTTACATCAGTTAAAATAGAAAATTAATAAAATTCAAGAATAGTTATAATGGGGCTCCAAATACATAACATGCAACAAATAATTAGTTCCTACATGTTTAATAAAAACCTGGTGATCATAGCTAAATATTATTTATAATATATGAAGAGTGGTATTCATGACGAGCATCCAAAGATGAGTTTTAATCTAGGAACATGGATTAAGCACCGGCAAAGCTCGAATGTTTCTACCATAAATACAAATAATTTATATTTGATATTTAATGTAAAAGAAATACTTAGAAATTCAAAGAGTTTGATACATGATGAAAATTTGTTACTTTACACGATTTAAACGAATGGTTCTCAAAATAACAAAATTAAATTCAAGATTAATAGCAATTGATAAGAAGTTATAAAATGCCGTGATATAGAAAGTCAGACTCTCGTAAAATTATATTTTAATTACAACACTGAATAGATGTTTGTATAGCAAAAAAAATATTTTTCGATAGTGCCTTCAGGGGAAACTTTTTCCTGTGACATAAATCCTTTAGTATTGTCAGTGTGGAAATAGTTCTAAATATGTTAGACTTTCCAAGCCCACTTTTATTTTAACTACTAATAACAAAACTGCGTAGAATCTTAGTCTGAAAACCAATAAAACAGAAAACAAGAAAATAATAGATTTTTCAAGTCGAGATTTATTATCAAAAAAGATCAAGCGAAAAAGTGGATATTTGAAAGGAGGTTTTTAGTAAAGAAGTAGAAACCAAAGAACAAGCTTTGGGAAACAGAATATCAATAATACGAGAAGGGGTTAAATCACAAGGAAAAGAAATGAAAGAACATGTCCTTATTAAAACTCTAATATGTTTTCTGTTGTGTCAAAAGTACTTAAGTCTCACATTCTGATCTCAACATAAATTTGCATCTTCTCAGTTTCGGTAATCAAAGCCAATAGTCTTAAAAGTTCAATTATGTTGAATCAAACATTTGTTTTTTAGACATTACAAACACATGGAAGTACCTATGTTCACGAGACGGAAATAATTTAAATTGATTCGTCTATTTATCCAGTACCGAATGGGAAACATGGCCAAGTCACAAATATTTTGACAACGTACTCTAACCCAAACTTTAGTGATCGGGTTTAACCGAAGAGAGAAACCGGTATAATTAGATAGAATAAGCAGATGAAGACACTCTAATATTAGGTTTTTAGTTTTAAGATCTATTTGGTACCTATTAGGGTATTTAATTTTCTTCTCAACCCACTGTATATTGTACCTAGGTATTTAAAATTGCCGATATGCTCATCGCTGACTTAAACTAAGTATAGGTAGGGACCCTCTTGCATGGTCTTTTGGCCAGGATTTTTCTTATGGAAACTTTCGATAACACGGCCTTTCAAAGCCTGGACTCAGAAAAACCGATCCCCTCAGGGCGAACTAGAATAAAGTATTATGTTATTATTAACAATATGGAGAAAATTTTACTGATTCATGATTAATCTAGGTTAAATTCAGAGTCATAATAGATTCAAAAATCGAAGAATACAAGGTTGGGATAAACTAGTTTTAGTTTGAAACAGCGGGGAAATGGTTTAATACTCAATACAGGCTGTATCTGTATGACTTATTGAAAGCTCGCCGTTAGATGAGCCACTGAAGATATATGTGATTGTAAAGTTAAACACTATGTTGATATCGCCCTTTTAGTTCATTAAAAACTTTGGGGCTTAAATAAGAAAAGACCATATTTCCAAAAAGTACCGTCCTTTGATTACCAAATAACAACTTATATAAGGCACATTTTAAATAGAAAAAAGGACCTATCAGAAAGAAAATATCCAAAGTTAATTTTCTAAGGGCAATATTAGGTATAAGGGAGTATATGATTCTGAGTTCTCCATGAAATAGAACAGTCTTTACCTTAATCTATTATGAACTTCGAGATCTAGTTTCAGCATTTGCTCCGAAGTAAATAAATTTTCTACGGATATATTCTTCTATTACCTACTGTTCTTGTGGAATTTCAACAAGAATAGAGAGCACCATACGTATTCCCCGGTTACCTTGAATCTGTTGCAGTTAATCTTCTATTCTAGATTATTTTATATAACAACTGTATATGAAAAATATAAAATAAATTTCCGGGATCTGTTGCTGTACGGATGAATACACTCTGAATAGGTGTCTCCATCTGAAACGAGAATATGTAATATTGAGCAAAAAGAAAATATATCCTTCATGAGGATAGCTAGAGCCCTTCTAAACAAGAAGAGGTTCATATACAGGGCGACCAAGAGTGTATTAGAAATTCTAAGCTAAAACATGTTTAAACTGTGGGTAAGTCAAAAGATCCTTCATAAAAATAACAGTGCTATTTACGCTCCAGATTAAGATCATATCCGAAAAAATGAAAACTGGTGGATCTGCAGGCAAGTAAGAAAAAGAACATGGGGTAAATGTAGATCATAATCCCAGTACTGAACACCAAAAGTAGACTCAAATAAATGTTCTAATTGTAACTACTTAAAAACGGCTAGACTAGAGCTGTGAGAGGAATTCCAATAAACTAGCACCAAGGAAGAGTTTAATGGAACAATATTGTACCCATGCTTAATACTAGTTGTAACACTGATCTGATTTCATTTTGTACTTTTCATATATACATATTCTCCCAATTAAAATTTTATTTTAAAAAGGTCATATGTGTGCAATAGCATAGAAATGTGTAAAGAGTATACACACTGCATCTCATAAACCTAAAGGATTTCTAACTTTGTTAAATGGCTTAACACCAAACTATTTCAGCAACTGTAGTCCGACTGAACATAAACCGGCTGGTGATGATTCTCTTCTTGGCAACATATATCAGGGTAATTGAATACAGTCATGAACTACCATAGTACAAGACTTTTTTGTCGACTGAAACTAAGGCGATTGAAAACACAATTGCAGAAGCTCTACGTGGTGAACAACAACACCTTTCTCGAAGGAAATATTACTACTACAAACGGAGGCATTCATATTTTCTTCCTTATTTATCTAAAGCTTTATCTCATCGAGGACTGCAAATTTCCTGCACCAGTTATGATCAAAATCATGGGAGAGTACTTCTCTGTACCAGTCCAATGAAGCCACAACTTCTTTCTTTTTGAGCTGTTTAGAGTTAATAACCTTATAAATTACGATATATATGAAAAATTTAGTTATATTTAATTTTTTATATTAAAAATATTCAGATTTAAAGTTCGGTCCCGAGTCCAAACTTAACGAATACAATCAAAATCAATTTGGAACTGTCTATATATTCAAATTAAACTGTTTGAAAAACAGTATTGCATTACTATGGAAATCGACTTGCAAAAATAACGTCGCAGAATTAGAATGAAGTTCCCAGGAAGGCACCATCCATCTTCCCTACGCAACAGAGACCCGATACTTAAGAAATTAATGCTTATACTTCAAAATAATGACCCAGCAAAACAAAATATTGCAACCAACAAGAAGTTTCTTGAGTTTGCAAGCGGAACAGGAGCACACATAGAACTCTTCAGCCAGAGCTTTCCAAACTTTACTTTTCAACCAACTGAATATTTGCAAGAAGAAAAAGATTATAATAATAATGTACCAACAGGACATAATATCCTGGAGGTTCTAAACCAAACTTTTTCAGACAAAACAACCTTTGGTAACGTCTTGGAAGCAGTTAGTGTAAATTTAGCTGCTTCGTTTCACACTTGGAACCCAAGTATAACAGTATTCGTTATTTATATTTAACCTTGTAGGCAGAAAAGTTTGATATAATATATGTTTCAAATGTAACTCACATTTCACCGTTTGAAGTAACAAAAGGTATATTCAGTTCAGCTTCTAAGTTACTTAATGAAAAGGGATATCTTTTTATCTATGGACCTTTCAAGATAAACAATGAGTTCACAACGAAAAGTAATGAAGAGTTTGATACGTCTTTAAGAAAAAGAGATCCTTTGTGGGGTTACCGAGATGTTTCTGAACTTGAGAAACTTGCCAATGAAAAAAACCTCAAACTAAATGAAAAATATGAAATGCCTGCAAATAATTTTCTTCTCTTCTTCTCGAATCTTTAAATTATTGTCGATTTAGAGTTCCTAAACTTAGCTTGTAATTACTCCTTGGCATTGTTCCTTTTTCAATATATTTCAATAACAAGACACCAGCATCAAAATCTTCCTTATCTGTGACCACAATGTCATTCGTATACTCAGCTGCCTTTTTCTTCAACTTATTTAATAATACAACCTCCTTCTTTCTATATTCACTTAAAACAGTTTCTATTGCTTTATTATACTGAGAAATCTTTTCTGTCAACTCTTGAAAAACTTGTTTATCTTTGTCTAAATCCGTTTCTTCTTCCTCATCCTTTTCTGATTCATCATCTTGAAACCCAAGTTCATATTTTTCTTGTTCAAGTGTTTTTTTTGTGCTCAACATATCAGGTAACAAAGTTGTAGGATTGCCGCGTTCATCGTGTCCAGTTGCTCTTGGACTTATTACGAAATGAATCAAAATATCTTTGACCTCCTTTTTTACTTCTGAAGTTTGTGTGGAGAATAATTTAAATTTTTCCAAAACTTGGTTGTAGCTTTTGCGTTGACTAAGGGATTTATTCTCAGGTGGCAGCATAGTCAGAACCTGTTCGGCGTTGCTCAGGAGGGTATGTGACTTTTGGGCAATGGTTACTATGGTCTTACTCACATCTTCGTTTAAATTAGTCATTTTGACAATTATTCAAGATAAATTAAGGAAAATAGAGGATATTAGTTGGTTAGGTGAAAATTCACTTGTCGTTTGAAGAAAGAATTCTTGTATCGAAGTTCTAGAGTAATGCCATACCGTGTTTCCTTCAACAAAATATATCTGAACCAAAGATGCATAAAATTCGGTATTATTTTGTAAAATATGATTATTGGATAGGCATCAAGAATAGTATACTATAACAAAACTTTTTTATTTTCAGCAGTATTCGCAATGCATAAAGTTAAGTATATCCATAAAGAGCTAAGTACCAAACTTGAGAACTTGAACTCTGTAGCTGCATCAATTATGAATAACCACTTATGCTGACAGCGAATCATGCCAACGGGTCCTATCATTTAGCAATCTTATCAACAGGGGAATTTTCTTCATTTTTTTGTTAGATTGTGAATAATAATGAGCACGTCAATGAGTCTCAAGAGAACAATGGAGCTGCAAATTAAGCTTGATCTTTGAATGTAAATCAAATAAGCAACGCACTTACTGAGCTTGAGAATGTGTAAAGGAAGATGAACCGAAGCAACAGTCGGAATGAGAAAAACTACATGGTATTAGAAATAGAATCATTTGAAGACTTGTCTAAAGAAGGCTTTGAGCAATTTATGTGCCAGAATGACTGGTAACATTCGACTCAGAAGATGAAAGTAGATCTAAATTTAAAGACGGAGTAGAGAGTAGTAAAGAAATCTATCTAACTGAAAGGGACATATTAATTTCAGAAGGTTTTAAAAAAGTAAAGGGAAATCAGAATGAGGGAAGAATTACGAGTGCTGCGTTCTCGTGATAACGAGATACTAGAAGCCGTTCGTTTTAACTGTGGAATTTATAAGGAATATGCAATGAGATCTCTGATTTATGAGAAAGAAGAAAGTTTTTGTTTGCTCTGCAAATATATATTGCTCAAATAAAAACCTTCGCTCTTCCGTTTTCGGCTTATTAGCTGGTTACCGGTAGGTATGTGAATACAGCCTTACGATTCTGTCATTGCTCTGTGAGTTGGAGTTGAAGAAAGTCAAAACCAGTATCTTCTGTTGTATTGCTCGTTCAAATGCGAGAGCAAAAATATGGAGAGTGGAGACCCAAGGAATAACTTAAAAAGAGAGTTACCGGTAGTGGAGTTGTCCTGAAAGAGCTGAAATCTAACTTTGACACGTTCATAGGGTAGAAAAAAACTAGGCGGCGTGGCGCCAATCCATTATCTATATTACCATCGCCATGGGTATACAAAAGAGATAGTTTTCGTGAAGAGTGTTTTTATTGTGGCGGGGGAAACGTAATTTGAGGTATTTTCTTACGGCTTCAACTGTAGCAATGACAGAGAGATAAAAGTTCTAAGATAAATTAAGAATGAAACCAGGTCTTTGGGTAAAACCGAGAAACACAAGATTAATATTCAAATAGGAAAGTAATAACAAGAAGAAAATATGAAAAGTAAGGAAACTTATCTCTGATGCCTACTTTCAGGTTAGACCACAGGCACAATGATGCGTAATTGTGAGAGATGGTCAGGAAAATTTATAGCAAATGAGAAATGATGTTTAAAACTTAGCATTAGATATTGTATTTGCAAAAGGTGAGGTTAATAATGGACAACAAACTTAACATAGCAATTGTGATAAATGATAGTAGTGAAATAACCGTGTCTGGAAACTTTGATTCCGGAGAAGATGTATCGGTATCTACAAGGAGAAGGGGATTTGAGAGCTCTTTGAAGAAACTCGATAAATTTGGTAAGTGTTTGAGAGTAGAAACTGATAATGGAAGTATAAATCGGAAAATTCCTGTATTGCTGGTGAAGATGCACGTGGATGTTCAATATAAGGAAATAAATGACTTTAGAGACTTAAATATATTTAATACAAATGAAGTAAACAGATGAGCTAGTGTATTAGGAGCAAGTTATCTACAATTATATTAACAGCATAGATGACTGTCATTATTAGGGGAAAATAAAAAATATTATATTAACGAGACAGTTAATGAAAATGAAGGTGTTTGAACTATTGGCCTAGCAACAAAGCATAAACAAAAGAAACAAAAAGTACCTGGTAAAGCAAGTGGTTGTTTAATCTCTTCTTGTCTTGTATGAACAGAGAAATTGTGTACTTTCTTGGGGATGCAAAAAAGTTTCGAACGCAAAAGTGGAATTAATGGAGAATCTATGCCCGTCAGTCGCAATTATTGTAAAAAAAGTAGTTTTCATGAGAAATTAGTCAAAGATAGTAAATTGAACTTTTTTGTGAAAAGAACACTGAATATTTCTGGAAAATATAAGTGAGATATGTTCCTGGCATTGGAGCAAAATGGGCATATATTCAAATAGCAGAGCGAAACCAGGCAAATATATATATGATTCAGAAAAGATTAAATTAAGTATATCAACATTGATAGCTAATAGAAAACGAAACCTCCTTCGAAAATAGTAGACAAACAATAAAAGCAGAACTAGTAAAACCAACTTAGAATTATACAAATTTGATATGAGTTAAATCTTGGTTGAGAATGTATAAAAAATCATAGTTTGCAGTGAATTTCGAGCCAGCTAATCGATAAAACAAGAAAGTTAGCCCTACTTTCTTTAAGTAAATAATAAAACCATAGAAATAATAAGGATTAAAATTTCCCACGTTTGGGGCATGATAAGATAATTTGATTACTTACTGATACTCAAGTTTAATAAAAAGTTCCGAAGACTCTGGAATCTTACGGACCTTGTTACAGCTATGGACTTATTCATCATAAACGTTAGTACATACTTTTTTTGATGAAATCGCGATTCTTAAAATTTTGCAACCTAAGAAATAAATTTGCTATGGCATAGTACAGCTGATTGGGAATAATTACTTGCTAGAAAAATGGTTTCCATACTTATACTATATTACTATGACACCTGTAGCTGAAGTTGTGAGATGAGATCTAAACAGAATTGGGTAAATGTGGGAAAATATATAAATAAGGTGATTTATTTTGGAACCTAGTGACAGAAAAGGAATGTGACTTGAATATATATATATATAAGGTTTAAAGTTAAGAGAAAACGAAACCTATTCATAAATATATAGAGTCAAGTATTGTTGGTAATGTGTGCTGTGTTAATTACCCCACGTTTTCTCAAAAAGTGTTTTTACATCCACTGAATAATATTCAAGTGTTAGAATGCACAGGCACCTGGAAAAGAATAAAAAGTATAATTTGCGGACATTTAAAATGTACACGATCTCCACCATGTTACTTGATTAAGTATATATATCTTTCAAGGGTACATATTTATACTTTAATCTTATCCTGCATAAGTTCATAATTTCGGGTGCGTGAAAGAATATTGGCTATAATTTCCATTGCAAACTACAGAAAACATTGGAGAAAAAATGGATTTTATGAACTCTATTTCAGGCAGCTACGACATCTATTGCGAGTTGTATAGAGGGTTCATTAAACTGGCACGCCCCTTAAACTAGCAATGTTCATCAAAGGGGTTATACCGTAAGGGTGCGGCTTTTAGAGAACAAGACAATTGCTTGAACAGAAAAAGTGTTAGAAAAACCATTTTACCCACAATTATAACCTTATAACCATTTTAGATCCACTAACATGCGCAAGGTATGTGTAATTGGAGAATTTTTCCAAAGTAGTGTGTTCTCTCAGGTTCTTCAACTTGAACTTCATCACACTGATTTTATTTATAGCATCGAAGCAGATGTTCTCAAAAGGTATTTTGATCCAGAGTATTAAATAGAGGCATAACAGATCTTATAGAACTGCCACCTGAGCTTCGAATGAGGCAAAATGTCTGGAATTGATTATTTTTGGGTGAAGATTAAGAAGATGCACTGAGATTGGAAAACTCTTATTACATTGCAAGGGGTATGAAAACGGATAAAAATTATATCTTTGAAACTTTAAAAATAGATCATAGACACAAATTAACGAAAGTAAAGCGGAATAAAGAAAAATGGTGTTTTCCCAAGCATGATATTGAGATATTTTTGGTTTAGTTCGTGTTTTACAATGTAGAGTAGATGACAGTTTATGTGTGGAATCTAACGGAATTTATTTACAACAATTTTGGAATTATAACTGTTCTACCAGATAAAAAGAGTGTCTCCGGTTTAGTTTATGTTAGCAGAGACAGCAAGTAAAGTAAAAAGTTGTTATGGTCTATTCGAACAAGAACAGAGCTATGCTTCGAGATTACATAGTGATCTATCGAACTGACTTTTCTAATGTAAATAAATTCGTGTAAATTGAAAAAGACTTGTATACCTTTTAGCTAAGAATTTTGAATACAAAGTTTTTGTGTGTATTAACATTTTTTGTAGAGCTTTTAGACAAATTTAGAGATACCCATAATTAGTTAAAAAATTGTGAGGTGAAATACATGGGTTCATGTTTTATGGTTGAAAATAAAAAGATCTAGAATTATCATTTCCTTTTCAGGTAACACGACTATGAAATATGTACAAGAATCAGTTGTACTATGTAAGAGCTTTTTATCTGGAATTTTGAAAAAATATAAATTTGAGAAATGCATTCGGACCTCAGCCAAGACATGTTAATGTTTAAGGAATGTTACAATATTGGATATGATTACAAGTATATTCGGGAATAACACTAGGTTTTACAATAATTAAAGTTGAAACAACAATTTAAGAAAAACTTTGATCTAAATTGCAAAGCAATTGTAATGTCTGTAATGAAAAGTTAAGGAATGTATTTGTATTAGCTTAGTTACAGGAGATTCTTGGGTAAAATATGACATTTATATAACTACATGGGACATATATTTTACATCAGAGTATCATTTATTTAATGATACTTCAAATATTCCTAAACAGTAATTATCCCTTAGAGGCTAATAATTTAATAAAAAAACTAAGTTTTAGATTGTTCATTATTTACAAGGCGGCTTTTTAATGGTGAATGGTAGCAAGGTGTACCATAATTTACAAGAATGGATTTTAATTGAGTTGGAAACTCAGAAGAATAGACATACTTGACGCTTTATGCTCGCATTGAAGACTTTGAACACTATTTCATTTAGATTAATGATGGTGTGCAAAATTAAATTTTCTACCGATAAAAGTATATGTGGGCTTTGTCTATAAAAATAAGAAATAGAATCTCTATATATCTTGGTCATTTGTTGAGAGTATACAGAAATCTGATATAAAGTTGAGTTGGTTAGAATAATTGTAATAGCAGTCCGAATGCCAAAATTGATAAAGCCAGGGAAATTCTTTTATACTTAAAAACCATTTTCATCTTTATCCAACACATAGTTTCATGAATAGATATCCAAGCAGAGAGCTCTGCATTTGGCCCTGTATTATATTCTAATGATTTTTTAACCATAAATGTATGAAGAATGAGAGCAAATATACTAGAAATTTGAGTTAAATCTTTCTTAAAGGAAAGTTGCTTTATTCAAGGTTAACAAATAGTCGCTGTAAAAGTAAAATCTTGGCATTATTAGATGTTAGTGAAATCTAACGCCTCATTCTCATATCCTTAAATAAAACTATGTTTTATAGAGTATAATACCTAAATAAAGTAATAATATCTTTTTTAGAAGAAAAAAATAACATAACACAGGTGGTGGTAAGGAAGTGCATAGATCCTAGAATAATGGTATTGAAGCAGGCTCTTTCTCCGAAATTACAAAGTAGCTATCACAGAAAATGCGGGTTTAATATTCGCTGACTAGGTTATCCCTCTAAGAACATGCGATCTTGTATGTCGATTCTTAGATAATTTTTCACATATATTTGTAGATAGTTGCTTTTCAATTAAATAAAAAAAATAAACTCCTAAATATTTCTCTAGGTCATGTATCAGTAAGATACTTAAGTTTAGTTCTCGAACTTGCAACAACATTTTAAAATATTCAAACAAAGTACTAGATAGAGGTAGTATTCGTACTTGAAAGAGTGCTTTTATTCCTCGTACATTTGCACCTGTTGCACAAGATCTTGTCCACAAAATTTTGTAGTTTTGGAATTTTCATCTCAGATAGCTACATGTTTTGGTTCTTTAAATCTTATTTAGTGGTACCTAGTAATTCCATAGGATTGAATAATATGATTTCGATATTTTTATCTGTGTTTTACCTGTGGGTAGATTTTAATTTGCCTTCTGGGTATCACTGGATTGTCAGAGGATGCTGTTTCTCAAGGATTCCATAGAACATATAGATATAGCCTTATTAGCGGCCAGGCACATTTCCCGCATTTTTATAAGGTTCTCTGATCACACGGGCTCGTGAAATAGCAATTCAATTGCAACGATGCTAGTTATATATTCTCAGTTAATTAAATTAAATAAAGATTTGGCTTCAAAAGTGTTATATGGTAATAGTTATCCTGCGTCCGCCAAAGGGTTAATTATTTCCATGAAAAATGCTCCATTTTCTTCGGTGTTCATAAGCTTAGAGCACGAAGTGAAGACTGATGGTTCGTTTTTCTTAAGGTTAGCTGACTAAAAAGTTATATATATATCTATTTAAACTAGGCATTTTTGATCAAGTGGTATACTAATACATGATATTTAGATCATCCTTGTTTTGCTAATGCAAACTTTTGTTTGCTAGTTGTAGGTTTGAAATATAGTATAAAAGTAATAAAGTACGTACCATCTCCTTTAATTTCTCTAATTACCGTTTCGATATGAAACTAAATCTTTATACCGACTGTTGAGGAGAGCGTTGAGCATTTTTCTGAGTACCTGAATAAATGCTCAAACCTAAAATCGAATTGTAACATCCCTTTGCAAGAACCGAATGCTCATTTACCCTTCCTCAAAAGTAATCACAAACATCAGAAAGAATGGTACAGCCAACGACATAACTAAGATTTAGTTCATGTATATAGATTAGAGGGTATAGTCTCGAATTTGTAAGTTGATCTAGAAGTAATATTAAGCTTTGTCTTTGATAAACCAGGGAGTTAAGTTGTGTACTTACTTTTTGCACATGCAACCCAGCACAAAATGCCAGAGGAAAGCAAAGGTATATTTTTGGCCAGCATTAGATTGTTTGCTACTATATTTCTATTTTATGTTTCGAAAAAAACGTTTCGTATTGGTTAAGTTGGGAAGCTCTTAGAAATTCATCACCTAAATTTAACTACGAATCCCGAAAGCTTGTTATTTATATTTAACTAAAGAGTAACAGGAATATACCATCACCACAAAGAACTTGAAAATTGAGAACTTTTCATCAGATGCCCTCAGTTTTTCTAGAGTTGTGTTAAAGAGCTAATTAATGCCCTGACGCTGGAAAATTCTTTCTAGAAGATCCAAGCTAATAGGTCAAAAATAATATATCATCGAGGCGATAAATGTGTGAGGTTGTACGTTTCTAGTGTAATTAGGAGTGGGGAAATACTCCTCATTGAGTGCCCTTTCCGATGTTCAGTAAATTCTTGGGTGAGTTATTACGTCTAACTAAATCTGGGTATAACAGTTGGTCAAAATGAGCAAGTAACATATTGAGGACATTTACGAAGATACACACTAATGAGTCTTTCAAGAGACCTGTAGAACTAATTGAGACGTTGACTGCGGATTCTGAGGACAATCGATGAAGAATTCTTTAAGAATTTTAATATTCATGACTGGGTTTTGAGGACTTTCAAGACTACTATCAGTTTTTTTAAGTGATACGACTTTGAGGAATCCCAAATCCGTCATTAAAGAATTTTCCCTAGTCTTCACCCCAAATTGCAATTGAGAATCAACCAATTCGTGACCCGGTCTCCCGTCATCAGATAGGGCTGCGAGAACTAGATAATTCGCAACAAGATAGTACTTTCTTCAAACAACTCAAACATTATCCTCAGGTTAAAAATAAAAACATGTAGTCTGCGTGCTTAACTTAGCCGCTTTCATAAAAAAGCGACTATTGATCTTAATCTTAGGTATTGTAAACTAGCCTGGTTTGTTTAATTGTTGATATAAATAAGTAGTTTGAGCAAGTTGGTTAGCTATAATTGTACGGTTCGGAGAGTGTTATTTGGTACCAAGCAAACTTAACAATAACAAAACATTTTACAAGATAAACTTTGTTCTAACAGGTTAAGAACCTAACACCAGAAGTTTATATAAACATTAAATTACAAGAAGCAGATTTCTAGTTATTGAAGCTTAAGAACCTTTAGAAGATATTTAGAGAAGAAATATTTCTGAAAGGTGAAAGTAGTTGATAAGCAGAAAAAAGCTTAGATAATATAACTGTTTATAATTTTCTTTGGTATTGCTCATAAACAGAAGTGAACACTTAGTGGCGTGTGCAGTTTCTCTTATAAATTCTGAAAGTTACCGTTTCAGAATACCGTAATAAGTAAGAATACGAAACAAAACAGCAAAGAAAAAGATGAATATGACAAGTGAAAGCTCAATTATTAAGGTGAATACTCTTCCAAAGCTTGGAAACAATAAAGTAACTTATCTTCATTGGAAGAATTCA